>JBBMKA010000030.1:8873883-8911292 GCA_037833695.1 Sechiopsis laciniata | reverse complement strand
AACCAAGCCAACATGCTATTGACTTTTTTCAATAGAGTTAAAATTATTTTTAGAAATATATATTTTAATATTGATGTCAGCCAAATTAAAAGATAAGTTTGATGAGATTTAATATAGAATTTGAAAAAAAAAAGGAAAAAAATACAAATTTGAAGTGAGATTAAAGAATGGTTGAAGAGGGGTTAATAGTGGTTGTTTACTACAAAAAAACAAACGAAGGATTATTGAGAAGTGATTTTATTAACCACTCCTCATGTCCAAAGAACAAACACACCCTTTGGAGTTTTGCTGTCTATAAAAACATTCCCTTTATTGCTCTAATTTATCCCTTTTGGAACCATCATTATTCATATTCCACACCAGCAACTAAATATTTATTCGCTAAATTCCAAAGTTAGGACCTTTTTTGAATGGAAAATGAAAGGTTGGAAATGTTTTTATCTTCTACCCTACATATCCATTGGTTTTGGAAACTGTGAAACAATTTAGACAAAGATTTGGGTGGAGCTCATTATCCATCACACGTGCCATTTTTTTAAGAATTACAAATTTCATTTTCTTTTTTAGTTTTTTTTTTTATTTATAAGAGATTTTTTATTTTGTGACCTTTAAAGAGGTGGCCTGTGTGGTGGGTAGCTCCATCCAAATCTTTCTCAACAATTTATATGTTCATCTTCCAAATGAAGAACCTTTATCTAATAAATCAATAATGATAGAAATATTTGGTTATTTTTATGATTATTTATAGAGGAAAACCTAAATCTTTAAATAGAAAAGATATAACAACCTTAAAGATCCTAACTACTCTAATAAATCTAATATTACCTGCAAGCTTTGAAAATAATTTGAGGCTAAATAAGGCGTTTGGATGAAACCCTAGATTGTCGAAGAAAGAAGTGGCGACTACAACCGTACTGGTAGAACTTAAGAATTTGAGCCCTTAAAATTCAGAACATTTTATTAATTGACATAAATAAATTTATTCCCTTAAGCTTTTGAGTTGATTGGTGTTTAACATAATTCAACATGGTATCAATAAGCGAGAGATCCTAAGTTCGAGTTCCTATCAAGTCATTCCATCACCTTAAACTCTTGGGTTGATTGGTGGAAATCACTGTAAATTGAGTGATACTATTCTCATTTTTTTAACAGTATTTCAAACAACAACATATTTGAGAGTTTACGTCAAGTTAACATACTTTTTAAAGTTCAAAGATTATAATTGTAATAATTATTTAAGTTTAATGTGCAGTTTAATGAAATAGAAAGGTTATGGTAAAAATTAATACAATACAATAAATTTAGAGATCCCACGCATGTGAGTAAACAAAGTATTAGACCAGAGGCTTCATTCTGAGTCAGCGCCGGTTCGATACAACGGATTAACCCGGTGCTGCTAGTTCAAGAGAACTGGTTGGTCGAAGATTTAGATCCGTTGACTGCTAGTTCGATACAACGGATTAACCCGTGCTGCTATTTAAAATAGAACTAGCAGTCATTACGAGGTCGAGACATTTATTGTATTGTAAATTTTGCTTAGGGTTGTATCTCCCCAATTAATGCTTCGACCTCGTAATGCCATGCTAGTTAGAACTAGCATCCAGTTGTCATTGTATATTCGTTAGACATCTTCCTTAGAAATGTTCATTTTTCCTATGGGGTCAGGACCTCAAGGAGATCCGCTCAGATTTAATGGCGAAAATGTTACAACCATTTTCCATTAAAGAACGCCGTAATGCACGATAATAAATGAAGACAATTTGAAGACAATAAATGTTACAACCATTTTCCATTCGATTGCTCACAATTTGAAGACAAGCTAATTCAGTAAGCTACTCTAGAATCTCGCATAAGCTCTCTAAACACTCCTTTTATTATTCTCTACCAATTTCTAACTTAAGTATCGGAAGTCCTGTGGTTCACACCACACAAATATTTTACATTTTTTGTCATATTGTCGACATCTCTTTCTCGGTAATATAAATATTACCGTTGATTTTGGAGGATGATTTTTCAGTATTAACAAGAAGTTAAAATTGTTTTACTATCTCTTAATTGTCAAGATGTTAGTACTATATGCATGTTAATTATTTACTTTGACATTTATTAATGTATCTTAACTAGTTAAAAATAAAATATATAAAATGTGGTATTAAAATATATATACTATGTTGATACTTATTTTGTTTATTTGGTTTGGTATTAATCTATATCCACTCACGGTTACGAGTTCGATCCCTGAAATCGGTATTTGTAATCTCCTTCCCCCAACTTGTACTAAAAAAAAAAAAATCTTATTTTGTTTCACGTCACTTTCCAGTAAAGGGATATCAATAAATTTTGGAAAATTGTAATGCATAGACTATTTTAACAAAAATAATTATTAAGGTTGCGTTAAATAACTATTTTGTTTTTTTATTTTTGGTTTTTTTAAATTTAAGCCTACTACAATTATTTTACCATAGAATTTTTTTTACTTACATATCTACATCTTACCTATATTTTAAGAAACTAAACCAAAATTTGGAAACAAAAAAAAGTAATTTCTAAAAACTTGTTTTTATTTTTAAAATTGGACTAGTATTTACCTATTTTCTCAAGGAAATATAGATACATTGTAGTAGAAAAGATGGAGTACATTGCAGTAAACTTGAGTATTATATTATATTTAAACAAACAAGGCCGAATTGAATGTTCCCAAATATATACCCATATTCATAATACCAATTACAAATGGAATACTATTGTTGTTTACATCAATGTTATCAAACAATAATTGTACTACTCTATAAAATTTTATAATACCAATGTACATTATAAATGTAAAATAATTATACGTTCTTATAAATCTCGACTACTTTGATGAAATATAGTAATGTTGCATCACGATGAAATACAAAAAACTCTCAATCACAATTTGTAGAATGGAAGAGATTTCGCTGGGATTTCATGTGAGTGACGGTGAGTGATTGTGAAAGACGATTCTGGAGAGAGTTTTTTCAATAGTACGAAAATTAAGGAAGTTCAAAATACAGATTTAAAAATGAGGAGAGATGGAAAGTAATCAAGGTTTATTTCCTTATATTTTGGTTTAATGAAAATTGATATAATTATAATGGTAAGGGTATTATTGTTACTGTACTAATTAATCAATTTTATTAATTATATATAGATGAATATTGATGTAAATTGTTTGAAAATTGGTTAGATTTGTAATTTTTTTTGCCTAATCCGGCTAGTCACGTAAAGAGCTCAATTTTTTTATAATTGAACTCAAATAATTTTTTTTTTTTGACATTTTCATAATAAATTTAACAATAAATATATATTTTTTAAATGTTGTTGAAGGGCAATCGTTAACATTTCATTATAATATTTTTGTTATCTTTTCTTTTTAGTTCCACTACAATTGCTTGATCATGAAATCACATTGATATTCTTTTTTTATTGGCTAACATTTTTGTTATCTTAAAAAATAAAAATGAATATTATGAAAATGTGATAGATAATATTTTATTTTGAAATATAAAAATAAAAATAAAAATTTTACTAACTTTTTTTAATTCTACCTTTTTTTTTTTTTTTTGAGAAGCATTAATTCTACCATAATTGATGGTGAGTCATTTAACATAATCTCTTATTATTATTATTTTAATATGGTAGTTTAAATAGCTTTTTTTTAATATAAATTGGTGAAGAGGGTTACAAACTCTAGGATATTACTATTCTCAAATGAATGAAAGTAAAATACCAATTTTCTATATCAAATTGATGATTGTAGCATTGAACTATATTATTACTAAATAATGAAATTAACCAGTCACCATTTCTTTTCGTAGATAGAGTTTTTTTGGCAAAATAAGGTCATGTTTAATAATCATTTGGTTTTTTAGTTTTTGTTTTTAAAAGTTAAACTTATTTTTACAAATTTTCTATAATGTGTTCAAACTTTTCTAACATGTATTTATTCTTTCTTAAAAAAGTACATGAATATCTACCAAATTTAAAAAACAAAACAAATTTTTAGAAGTTTTTTTTTTTTTTTTTAAATTTAGTTTGGTTTCTACAAATATAAGTATGTAGGCATAGAAGTAAGAAAAAAAAACACGATAAATAATTGTTGTAGTTTTAAATTTGAAAAAAAAAAATCTAAAAACAAAATAATTATCGAAAGAATGATAAAAAAAAATTACACAAAAAAAAAAAAAAAAAAATCTAAATATTCCAAGTATTTTAAAGGGTGCGAAAAGGTAAAAGAGTAAAAAACAAAGAATCCATATTAATTTGGTTGATGTTCGGTTTTCCATAATCCAGTCCGAACAAAGCCGTAGCTCTACCTCCGCCACCGCTACCGCCGATGGGAATTCGGTGATTTTTTTATAGTGAATGTGCAATAATCCATGGCAGATTTGCAGTGACTCACTCAAAATGATCAGAATTTTAGGGCTCAAAATCTTAAGAAGTTCTTCTAAGAGGGTTCCAGTCGCCACCTCTTTATTCGACAATCTAGGGTTAGGGTTTCAACAACCTACCTTCAAATTCTTTTCAGTGCTTGCCGGTAAAGCATCGGTTCGACATTTGGAAGATGAGCGTAAAAATTGTTTCACAGTTTCATACCTCGTCAATTCATGCGGAATTCCATTACAGACTGCTTTGAATGTGGCTTCCAAGGTAAAATTCAAAACCCCCAAAAACCCCGATTCTGTTCTTTCGCTTCTCCAAACCCAAGGATTCTCCAAACCTCAGATTTCTTATATTGTTAAGCAATTCCCGAATTTGCTGTTTACTAAATCTGATCAAATACTTTTGCCCAAATTTGAATATCTGCATTCCCTTGGGCTTTCCAAGTCAGAGTGTGTTCAGATTATACATTCATGTCCGTTTCTTTTGGGCAGAAGCTTGAAAAAGCATATAGTTCCATCTTACAAATACCTTAAATCTGTTCTTGTTGAAGATGAAAAGGTCCTTAAATGTTTGAAGCGTTCGCCCCGAGCATTTCTTCGAAATCTGCAACTCAATATTGTACCCAACATCGCCCTGTTACGAAAGTGTGAAGTTTCTGAAGTTTGGATTTCGTTTTTTGTTACCAGTTTTCCCGATTCAGCATTCTGTAAGCATTCTAAATTCTGCAGCTTTGTTAACCAAGTTAAAGATATGGGATTTGACCCTTTAAAGCATGTGTTTGTTATGGCTATTAGTGTGCTCTCTAAGATGACTCCTTTGACCTTGGAAAGAAAATTTGAAGCTTACAGGAAGTGTGGTTGGTCAAAGGATCAGTCTCTTTTAGCTTTTAAAAGGTTTCCACAAAGTTTTTGGCTATCTGAGAAGAATATATTTAAGACTATGGACTTTTTTGTTCACAAAATGGGGATGAAGCCAGAGGATATTGCTACAAATCCCACTGTGTTGTGCTATAGTTTGGAGAAAAGGATAATTCCAAGGTGGTCTGTTGTTCGAAGTCTTTATGCAAAAGGTTTATTAAAGAAAGAATTGAGCATTTTTAGTATCTTACGTCCTACAGAAAATATTTTCTTGAAGAGGTATGTGACCAAGTTTCCTAACGATGTTACTTGGTTGTTACAGTTGTATACTGGAGAGATCAAAGCCTTTGATGTTTAACCTTAACCTCTTTTTTGGTCATTGATTCATGCATTGTTATAGTCACTTTACCAAGCTGAATTCTAAGTTGTTGGCTTAATATTAGCTTTTTGGTATCTGTTTAAATGAAGCCTTTTTGACTTGTGTATTATTGTTTCTGAATGGTACTTCATTGTTATATTCAAATTCCTGTAAATATGTTGTTTCGTTGATTATTCCCTGCTTCTTTACACCATTACTTCAGTTCTTAGGATTTGATTTTGTGTTCAAACTTCATTTTATTTACCATTTTTGGAACAATTTGGGAAATCTTTTTTGAATTCTTTATCAAAACTTTAAAAAAACTCAAAATGATAATTACAGATGAAATCACAGAAATCAACAGAAAACAAACAAACAAAAACTAAAAACCGAGGTTGGTTTTCATCAAGATTATGAATGGAGAAGAATTAGTTAGAAGAAGGTTCAATGCATGAGATGGGAAGATGATGAATGGAACTGCCATAGTGAATGGTACACTGGAGAGTATGGAAGTTGTCAATGGTGCAGGGGATGGAGATTGGTCCTTTTGGTCGAAGTCGAAGCCATTCAAGTCCTTGGATGATTTCAAGAGCATTGCAAACAGAGGTTGGTTGTCATACATGACAGGAGGAATCATGAACCTCTCTAACCATCATGGAGTGATTAAGTGGTCAAAGAGGGTCTTGGGGTGCTTAAGGGTGATGGGTTCAATCCATGGTGATCACCTACATAGAAATTAATTTCCTACGGATTTTTTTAACATCCAAATGTTGTAGGTCCTATGACGTTAGTCGAGTTGCGCGTAAGCTAACTCGGACAGTTACGGATATAAAAAAAAAAAAAAAAATTGTGAACCTCTCTCTTCAAGGATACAAGCCAATTTCCACTAGGCTAAGACTGCTTTGGCGGGCGTCTTGGGCTTGTCGATTTAAAACTATCGTGGACCAAAAGGTTTCAATCCAATGATGGCAACTCTAAACTCTAAGACTTAATTTTTTACGGGTTTTCTTGACATCCAAATGTCGTAGGATCAAACAATATGTTTGTGCTTGCAAGTTGACCTAGTTAGTCACCAATATATAAAAAAAAAAAAAAAAAGAATAACAGATTCAAGAACAGAACAAGAGGAAGAAATGACGTGAGTGAAGAGAGGAAAAGATGTTGTTCATGTGATTCTTCGGCTAATCAACATAGAAGATCAAACAATTTGAAAGAGGGACCGGCATGTTGGTTTTGGGAATAAGAGGTTGGCAGCAGCGCCAGGCAATTGGAGGTGGGCGGTGACGACAACGGCGGAGATGGTCGAGGAATGGAAGAAGATGACAGTTGTAGCATCATTCTAATTGCCGTCGCCGCAGCCGTAGCCATAGCCAGTGTCTGTTTAGATAGGAAAAAAACTGCCGCAGGCTTCAACTTTCTATCACTTGCTCTGTTGCAATGTTTTGATCGTGTGGCTTTTGGGAAACTGGCCAAATGCATTTCAAAAGATGCTTAGGTACGAAATAGTGCAAAATTTGCCAGGCTCTTTTGTACTAAACTTGATTTTGTTGTAATTAAAGAGTTTAAAGTGACTTTTATATGTCAACAAACAAAAATCTCAAGTATCATCTTCTCTATGACGTTATTCAAATACTTTTTTAATTAAAAAACAAACAAACTTTTACCTGGTTTATAATTTTTTTTCTTGTTTTCATAATCTCTTTGACATATATTAGAACTAAATATAACAATTATTATATAGTTATATTTTTAATGAAGTAATTACAGATCATATTCGCTTATCCAAACTTCTTCTCCCACCATCGAAGATTTGAATGAGAATAGTTTCATTTTGATTCATTCTTAAATGTTATGATGATTTTTTGTGCAACTTTTTTTTAAAAAAATACATTATATTTCTAATAATTTTACTTATATAAATTTTAGAAATATGTTTAAATTGTGTTCTTTATTTTTTTTGAGAAGGTATAAATTGTGTTCTTTTTACTAGAAAAATTGCTATTATAATTCAATAATTTAAGTGGGGAAGAGTTTTGGACGAGTAACATTTTTATTAATTTAGTCAGAATTGATTTCATTGAATGGTGTGAGGGCAGAAGTACGACGCAGAGCTTTTTATTATTTTTGAACTAATTTTAATAAAAGTTAAATCAACTAATTTTGAAACAATTTGAATTAAAAATCAACAAAAATTAACTTCAAATTTAAGTTTTACCGAAAATACAAGGGTCTTTTTTTTTTTTGACGGTAGAAAATACAATGAAAATTTTAAAATATATAAAAGAAAGAATTCAAAATTATATTTTAGCCCAAGGCAAAGTAGGTTAGATTTATATACAAGTTCAGAAAGGGAACCTTAGCCCTTGTTCATCACCACCGAAGCGGAGAGCCAAAGAAAATGCAGATCTTCGTGAAAACCCTAACGGGGAAGACCATTACGCTGGAAGTTGAATCCAGCGACACCATTGACAATGTCAAGGCCAAGATCCAGGATAAGGAAGGTACGTTCTTCTTTCTTGCTTTCAGATTTTTCATTCTCTACCCAAGCGGCGGCGGCGCATCTGATATTTTTATGCTGTTGTAAACTCTCCAGGTATTCCCCCCGATCAGCAGCGACTGATCTTTGCCGGAAAGCAGCTCGAGGATGGCCGCACTCTCGCCGACTACAACATCCAAAAAGGTTGATTTTAGCTTAATTTTTCGTATAAGAATACGGATTAGACGAGGGAAATTGAGAGTTGAAATTGCTGGTGTAGATTCGTCCGGCGACGTTATGTGTTTGGCGATTCTCTTAATTTGTGGATGTGCTTATCAGCATACGAATCCTAACCACGAATTTGAATGAGTTTAGTCTGTAAATTGGAATTTGGTTAAATTTATGGAGTGGGGACGTTTGTAACTAAGGCTTAGGCTTGATGGGTTCAATTCATCTTGTTCATCTTAAGAATTAATTTACTATGGCTTTCCTTGACATCCAAATATTATAAAGTTAGAACGTATGTCTTGTGACATTAGTTGAGGTGCATGGCCCAAACAGTCACGATACCGGAAAAATAAATTTGCATTTGGTTAAATACTTTGCTTGTTACTGAGGATGGGTCGTCTTAGATTTAAAGGATCGGGGAAACATTGTAGTCTTTTAAGTTGGAGCTTCCTTCTCTCAATTTTTATGTATTGATTTTTTTTTTGTTGGATAAGAAACAATTTCATTAAAGGATCAAATTAGAAGGTTACATCAGTAGTAAATGCCCCATCATTACAAAATAGACCTCCAACTATATTAAGAAGCGGTTTGATTGAATATGCTGTATTATTTGTTATTCCTATTTAAAAGAAAAAAAGATTTTCTTTGAGACTGGGTGATATATTTGATTTACGGTTTTCTTTATTTGTGTGAAAACTTTGAAATTAATCAGTGTTTGATTGCGTCAGTGTCCAGTGAATTTCATGGAAACATGTGGCTTTTAGCGTTTGGCCTGATTGGAAACTGAACGACATTCTTGCACTTTTACCTATTAATCAATAAGTCTACTCTGTTCATGAACTAGTTTCGTTCGTTTTTTTTATTGAATGTCCGGTTTCTTAATTGTATGTTCAGAATCAACACTTCACCTGGTTCTGAGGCTTCGTGGTGGGATTATTGAGCCATCTTTAATGGCATTGGCCAGGAAATATAATCAGGACAAGGTGATCTGTCGCAAGTAAGTTATTATTTTTGTTTTTGGCATTTTTCTTTTCACTGAAACAACCGACTGTCAAATTGAACAAGTTGATCCAAAGTTTCCCAACATGACTGGTTTCATCAGTTTTTATCCACTTTATTTTTTTAATACAACAACAAATGGGGTAGGGAGCTTTTAACACGTAATCTTTAGTTGTCGGGTCATACATGATGCATTTGAAGTGAAGCTCTGCTCATTTTGGCCTCTTTCTTTTTGATATAGTGTTTTGCCATGTTTTAAAAGGCTATTGAGGTCTACGAGCCTCAAGGCGAGACTCTAATTTTTGGCCTCAAGTCTTATGCCTTTGTTGGATCATAAGAGGCTTACGCCTCATACACGAGAGGCTAATGCCTTGATGATAACGCAATGAGGCTTAAAATTCTTACACATTGTAGAATAACAGAAGAATAGTATTAATATTTTACATTCTTATAATACAAGGGTTTGAACCATGACAATACATATTTTATCTTATGGATTCTTTTGTTAGAAAGACACAATTGTTTCAGAATCGTCAATTTAATTTTGATGCTTTGTTGGCGTATTTTCCTCTAGCTTGTCTTTTTTAGAGTTCTTGGAGAATTTACTTATGTTTCTTTCATTCATAATGAAATTATTTCTTATTCCAAAAAAATTCAACCTATAATCTATTAGTGTTGTTATGTTTTTATGTATTTTTACGCAAGTATTATGTTTTACCATACATGGTTACACAAATTTAGATTTTTTATAATATTTTTAATTAAAATTGAGGCTTACGCCTCGCCTCTTCAAGAGGAAAAGCTTCAAGGCCTCCTTTAGCCTTTTAAAACATTGGTGTTTTGTTTGGGCTGAAACCTAATAAATCAAACCAAGTCAAATGACTTTTATCTCACTATTAAAAAACAAGTAAACCTAAAAATTGAAAATCAATTTGTTTTTCAGTTCAAAATCAGTTTCTATTTGTTTGGTTCAGTAGTAACGGAAAAGAAATAGAGGAGATCGGTTATGTTTTCACTTTGGACTAAACTTTGAGCAAGCTATTTCAATGAATACGATTACACGATTGGAAGTCTCAAAGTTCGATAATTTTGTGGATGTTTTTGTGTCACAGATGTTATGCACGCCTTCATCCTCGAGCCGTCAACTGTAGGAAAAAGAAATGTGGACACAGCAATCAGGTAAAGGATATTATTATATTATCAATACGTCGATGGGTTTCATTCTTTGCTAAAATTGCGTACATGATGTGCCAATGAATGTTTAATTTTCGTATCGCTGTTGGACTGAACGCAACGCGTTGAATTGCAGCTGAGGCCAAAGAAGAAGATCAAGTAGACTGCTGGTCCTGAGAAGGAAATATTATGGTATCTGTTTTGTCTATTCATTCACTTGCAGTCTCCTTTTAAGAAGCTTAGATTATGTGCTCATTAGTAAAGGATCAATTTCTGTAGTTTAACTCAATTTTGGATAACAAATTTTGGTTGGTTTCCATTGATCATGAGTGATGTTGTGGTTTCTCTCTTTGGATCTATATTTTAGATGAAATGAACGTTAATTATTCTCACATCAAACCCCAAATCTAGTCATTTTCATCTCAACTACACTCCTTGTGAGCTTCACCACTTTCTCTCAGGGCCAGCCCTCTTTGTGCAGCCAAGTTTACCTGGTTTTCAATGAGGGGTCAATATTGAAATAAATCATATTTGCACAATGGAATGAGATTTGAAATTGTAAGAATTAAGTTAACTTGAACCACCACCTGGTCTGGAAAATATTCTGTATCATCCTTTTCGGGGACTCTCGAGCTCCATTTTCCAACAGGTTCAGTTCCTCTTCGGTAAGGCGCCAACCAAGAGCACCCAGGTTTTCTTGAGCTTGTTTCAATGTCTTAGCTCCTGGTATGGGTATGGTTCCCTTGGAAATACACCAGTTTATAGCAACCTGGTTACCAAATTGGATAATTTGTCAAAAGAACTTGAAACCAAAGTATTGGTTTAAAAGAAGTAAGTTAGTTTACCTGAGGAACTGTTTTGCGCCTTTTCTCAGCTATATCTCCAAGTGTAGTCAGTAAAGGTTCTAATCCTGGGAGAATTTGCCTGAACAGCAGACCCCTGAAAACACCAAATATAAACACAGCATTAGATTCAGAAAGAATTAATGTCATTCTTGTTGGTAAAAAGAATTGATTAGTTTTTTACCTAGGTCCAGATGGAAGGTTGGAAGGTGAGTATTTTCCTGTGAGCATTCCCAATCCCAAAGGACTGTAGGCAATCAAGCAAATTCCCAAAGAATCACAAATCTTCTTAATCTCCAACTGGTCAACTCCTATGCTCAGTAGAGAAAATTGCACCTAAAATCAAAGAATTAGCAAGGTCAACATACAATCATTTAGCCATCATCATTCTTATCTGAAATAGTTCAATCATTTAGAAAACCATAAAATGATATATGTTGAGTTTCTTGAATTCATATCCTCTAAAGACCATTATTGGGGTCTAGAGCATGGGGTTGGTAAGCTTGTTTTTATTTGTAAATACCTGAGCAGAACATAAGGGAACTCCTCTGTCTTTCAGGTAGTCATATATCTTTAGCAATTGCTTTGGTCCATAGTTGCTCACTCCAACTGCTTCAACCAAGCCCTATAATTCACCAATCTTATAAGTCACAGCATCAAAAGCTAACCGTGAGGTTTTCCGATGAATCCGAATGCACGTTTAATGAAGTACATTTTAGTAACCTGATCATACATTGCCACTAGTCCATCCCAAAGAGCCATCTCCTGCAAAGGATTATAGTTTGCTGTTGACCAATGTAATTGTCCTATACCTATTTTCTCAATCTGCATTCGATCCAAAGACGCCCTAAATTTAAATATAGCTAAGTGTTATCTAAAATGATGAAATAAAATTTAAAAAATAATGGAGAAATTATTGATGAAATTAGATCTAAAGCTTACTTGCAAGCCTTGACAAATTGGCCTGGCGTTAGTCGCCATGGATATGCTGCGAACTTGGTGGCTATCACAATATTATTTTTCTCTGGAGAAAATGAGCATTAGGGCAAACTTAATTCCTTGAGAGCATCCATTTTTTACAAGACTGTGAATTGATATAATTAACTTTTACAGTTGTTTTGTGATTAAGAAGTCATCCGTTAAAACCTCTTTTAAACTATTTTCTCCTCAAATAATATTGATTTTTTATTTGTTCGGCATTTTCAAATTTACAAACCCACAAGTGAGGGAAAGTATTGGTTTAATTAGTAAACTGAAGTTCAATTTTAATAATTTTGGAAAAAAAAAAGTTAGAATTTAGTCCTATAATTTAAAAAATTAAAATTTAGTTCAATTAAATGAATGGGAATAAAGAGTTTTTCTTGTTTGTCTCTAATCATCCATTTGTTGATGGAGTGTGTCTAGGAGGTAGTAGTTGATTGTGTGGGTTAATAATTTAAAAAAAATGGTTTGTGTGAGTTGTGTCCCAAATTCTTTTTTTAGTACAAGTTGGGAAAGGGGATTACAAATATCGATTTCAAAGATCGAACCCGTGACCATGGGAGTGGAAATGGATAAGTACTAAACCAAATAACCAATCGCGCCACAATTTCAAATTCGTCTAATATAGTTAAATCCTTTTCTTTTTCAAACAAGGTAATCACGCTCGTCCCTAAGCTAGGCACCGGACACATCGAATGAGTAATGTCACAGCTAAGCCTTGAACCTGAGACCTTGAGGAGAGCATACTCTCAAAACTCAAGTCCACAACCCCTTAGGGTAGTTAAATCTTCTTAATTAGAAATAATTCTAAAAAACAAATTACTCTGGTTTCATATACTATTTTGAGTAAGCTCTAACTTTTTTTTAGTTTTTCTAATGATAAGTTTTTTTTAAAAAAACCTAAAAACTAAAATTTTAATCCACCATCATAAAAAATAGTCAAATTATATGTAATCAAAAGAAAAAAAAAATCATAATTTAACTTGGTATTTAAAGATGCCTTGAAATTTCCAAAAGTGAATCTATTGATCTAAGAATTAATTTACTATTTTTGTAGCCATAAAATAATAAAAATTGTATATTGATTTATAAAATAATTATAAATATAGACAAATTTTAATGCATATACATTCATAATCATTAATATGTTTTAATATTCAATTATCAATACTCATTAATACTAGTATGGTAAGAAATTAAGACTACATTTACTAATTGTTTTCTAGCTATATTTACTAAAAAAAATTTAGATTTGAAGTTACATTAAAATTTTAGGAAGGGTTTGTATGAAGTTTTGGTTGAGACGTTATTTTGAAGAGTTAGAAATTGAGAATTGTAGTAAAATATTCGTTTGAAAATGGTTTTCGCTAAGAGGAGTTAATTATTTTATAGAATGAAAAATAAATGATGAGAAATGAATGGTTTAAAAATAAAGAGATTAAAAATGAAGAATTATTTTGAATGTACTTCTCGAAGAATGAATGAGTAAATCTTAACACCCCTTGGACTTAGTAGTGGTTTCATAAAGGAAATTTAGAGAGAAAAGTGGACCTGGAGATTCCCCAATGAATTTTCCAAGCAGCTTTTCACTCTGGCCATTGAGTTTTCCAGTACCATATGAATCCGCCGTATCAAATAGATTAATTCCATTGTCCACAGCCAAATCGAAGATCTGTTGAAGCTCAGCGTCCATGGATTCCCGGTAGCCCCACAAGAGCTGGTTCCCCCAAGCCCAGGTTCCAAATCCCATAGGGGAAACCCTAAGAGGACCCATCTTCACCTGAAATCAAACACGAAACGCAACGCCATTGAAATCCAAGGTATGGAGTTTCGTTTTCCGTTCCATTTGGATGGTGATTAGAGTTAGGGTTTGCGAAAACGGACCTTCTGCCATGGCCAAATCAGAGGAAGCTTCAGCGGCTTGAAAGCTACCGGAGACGAAGAAGAAGATGCGGCTGCCGGAGATTTGAAGGAGAAGGAGGAGGGGCTGTATGTGGAGGAAGCCATTGCCGCCATTGTTTTGGTCTTCGAGCTTCAGCTTCGGCTACACAGAAAGTGAATGCGCAAGAGATTTGATTCGTTCGGTTGTGTGGTGGAGCATTTCTCAACTCCAAAATAATAATTTATTTTTTAGTCTTTTTTTTTTTTTTTTTTTTCTAATTCAATAGTTGCATTTTTAAAATTGTGACTTTTTTTTTTTATATTTGAGGGGTGTATTGAAGATCCACATTGAAAATGTGAAAGAAATCGTCTAACATTTTATAAGATATGGATATGCAATTTTTCTTATTACTAATTGATTTTGAGATGAATATTATATTATCTAAATCATTTTAGTCATCATTTGTTACTTCACTAGTTATTTATGTATTTCATGAACTACAATTGAAATTGATTAAAACGTAGGCATAAAAATATTTAATTTTTGAAGTATATAGATTAAATAAAAACTTTATTATAAACCCATAATTAAAGATGTATATTTTTTAGAAGTGTACAAAGAAATCGGTAATTCGAACAACCCAACCGAATCTCAACCCAAACTGTAAAGATTCGGTTGGGTTGGGTTGGATTATGATTTTATAGTTTATGTTGCGTTGGGTTAGTTCTTGGGTTGGCTAATATTTTGCTAGTTCAACCTAATCCAACTCGAACTAAAAATATATTATGTATATTTATGTGTGTGGATGTAAGATAATGTAATAAGATTGATTTTTAGCTAAGCCTTCTAAAAAAAGAATATGCCCTAATAAGATAGGTGCTAGGTTGAAGTATAGTATCATGCATCTTTTTAAACATATAATGAGCCTATGCAATGAATCTTAGAAAGAGAAAAGGTGAGTAACATAACCCAAGAACCCAACCCAATTCAACCTGAAAATTTAGGGTTGGGTTGCACTTATGCATAGGGTTGGACGGGTTGGCAAATTGGCCAATCCAAAAAGTTGGGTTGGTCCAAAAAATTCATTCAATCCTATTCAACCCGGACCATGACACCCTTAATATTTTTTGTATTCTAATTTTCGAGCAAAGTTTCAATCAGTCTTTTTTTGAGTTCGTCTTCTGTAACTAGCAATCGAAAACTCAATTCTGCCTTCGAACAAAAACTAAATCTCCCAATAGTAAATTTGTCTAATAATATTCAGACCAACTTCTTCTCTCCTAAGAGTACATCAAAAATCTAATAAAGATAAATTTTAACAATGACTATCCGAGTAACTCCTATTAGTTTCATAAGTCCTTCCACACAAAAGAGAGAATAAAATTAAAATGAAAAATTAATTATATTTTTTGATTAAAAAAAAAAAACTCAATGTTTTTAAAGTATTAGTTACATAGTTAAACCTTAGACAATAATATTAAGTATCTCACTATTGTCTTACATTAAAAAAGTTGAGACTTCTCCAAATATTGATAAAATAAATGAGCTAGTCATCTACTCCTCTCATCACCAATTCATTTTGAAATAAATGTCCATACTATCTAACTATATAATAACTTAATAACATTAATGATGAAGAAATCATCTACCTCACCAATTATAATTATTGAGGTGGAGTCTGATGCCTTGCGTGTGATTAATCTGTTACAAAAACATTGCAAGAATCAGTCAAAGGTGGAAGAATCATTGAAGAAACGTTGCAAATGGCAAGAAATTTCAAGTTTATCTCTTTCAAATGGTGTAATCGGGAGACAAATACTCTTGCTTATAAACTAGCGCACATGGCTACTATTGACAATCAAGAAGGAAGATGGGTGGAAGAATGCCCAGACATTCTAAATGACCTTTATGAACGAGAGAAGGAATGTGGAATCTAATGTAATTTCAATTATGCATTTCTAAAAAAAAATAACCAATTATAATTATTGTTAAACTAAAAAAAACATACAGCAAACGAATAGCACCTGGAAGTCCACATCTGCATTTGTTCGATCAGCTTTTATATTTATGACTTACGAGTCTCTTTCACTTCCCTCCACGCTTCCTTCACTCTCTTCACCTCTGCAAATTCCTCCTAAAATTCCCTTTCCTCTTCACTCTCTTTCAATTCCATCGAACCCATTTCCTAATTTCTCCCTCAGATTCTCTCAGAATTCATCTGGGGTTTCTCGCTTACATCCCACCAACAACTGGCTCGGTTCAAGGCCTCTTGCCTCCGCCGCTATGACATCGGAGACGAAGGTTTTTGATTCAGGTGAAGATTTGGCTGTTGCGCTAGCCAAATACACCGCCGATTTGTCCCATCACTTTGCTAAGAACAGGGGTGCTTTCACTGTGGTTCTCTCTGGTGGATCTCTCATCAAATGCCTCAGGTCCCTTCTACTATGTTATCCCACTTGTAATTCTATTTGGTTTTTTCTGTCCTGTCGTTTCTTGATGATTAGATTATGTTTTTGAAATGGGAAATTGGGTTAATCGTTATGGGTTGGCCCGATGGCCCAAAGGGTGGTGTTTGGTGACTAAGAAGGAATGAGTTTAGGGTTGAGGATTTGGGGTTTTATCTATGGAGCTACGACTATCTTTATTTATGAATTAATTTTTTATTTTCTACAGTTTTCTAAACGTTGTTGTGTGAGATTAGTCGTAATCTGCAACTTCAATTTCAGGACTGTCTTTGGTTTCATCTGGTTAGTAAAGAGTTGGGTTGAGTTGAATCCTTATGGATTGACCTAGTGTTCAAAGAGGAATTTGGGATCGAAGAAATTATGACTTCAGTCTATAGTGATCACTTACCTAGGAAATAATTTCTTACTAGTTTTCTTCACATACAAATATGGTAAGGTTAAGCGGTTTGTTAAAGGTGCACTTATGCTGAACCGATATAAAATGACCTAGGGTTGGGAGAAACAGGGCAATTTTTTTTAGGAATGGACTGTTTTTTTTTTTGTAATAATGGGATCAAACATATGGCTTCTTGAGGTGCTCAAGCATTTGTTTCTGATTGGCTAGAAACATGCATGTATGCAAAAACCAGTTACTTGGGATTTAAGGATGTTGGTTGCAGAATTAATTGTCTTATCCAAATTATAAATATGAAATTACAAGGGGCACATAGCCAGTTAGACAATAAATCTCTAGTTACTCAAAAGGATATCATAACTGCTAACGAGAGCAGTTGCTCAGCGGCATTAATGTACATCCAATGACCAAAAGGTCTTGAGTTCGAATCCTCCCACTCTCAATTGTTGTAATCTCAGAAAAAGGATATTAGAACTATAGTTGCAGCATTAATTGTCAATAAAACCCTTTGATATTTTAAGGCTTTTTTGAAGATATTTGCAATTTTCCTTTGAGATGCAGCAATGTAAAAGAGTTGTCGGAGCTTTCATTGCTTTTGAGATAAGAATGGTCTTCTTTTATTTTTTAACTTGTACATATCTTATCTCAAATTTCAGGAAATTGGTGGAGCCACCCTATGTTGATTCAATAGACTGGTCAAAATGGCACGTGTTTTGGGTTGATGAGAGAGTTGTACCCAAGGATCACGTTGACAGCAACTATAAACTTGCTTTTGATGGGTTTCTCTCTCAGGTCATACTCACTTTTAGATGTTTTTTTAAAAAAAAAAAATTTATAGAATACGAACTTCATGAGCTAACATTGAAAAAATACACGGGCCACAAAAAGGAAAGATGGAGCCTACATTTCCTGATATCCAACAAAATCTGACTCCACTTTTAGATGTTATATACACACACATTTATACACATTTTTCTGTTTTGAATGGTGGCTGGATTGTTTGGAAGCTGTTTAGGGAAACAACTTTTAATTTTTTTTTAATGTTTTTCAAAATAAAACTTTGGTGAAAATATGTTTATGGAATTCTATCTAGAATGTTTTCTCCCTGTCCCGGCGAGTTGAGGCTTGAGGCTTTTAAGATATGCTTCCTTGAAGGTCTCAGGTTCAAGTCTCACGATTGAGTTTAATTGTAAAATCTTTTTTCGTCTCTTGGGTCTAGGATGAGCGCGGGTGTCCCAGGTATAGGGAAGCAAAGCTTCGATTTCCTGGTTTCAAAAAAAAAAAAGATTGCTTTTCTTTCTTCATATTCCATTTTAGTTTGTTTTCATGTTTTATCTGTTGTTAGAACAACCAATCGGTTGATAACTTTTACTCCTGCAAATCACTCAAGTACCAGTACCATTCTTCAAGACATTTCTTTTTTCAGAATAAAGCAGAAGGTTAATCGCTAAAGAATTTCATTATTTTTGAAACTAGATCTACGGGAATTTGGAATGGGAGAGTGTGGTCTATAGGAGTGGAGTAGGAGTACATGGATGTATAAGATGATTTCTTCTGCAAAATACTCAAACAGATATTGGCATATTGCTAATCTAAATTGATCTCCATGTCAAATTATTTGTTCACTCCAAACCCTTTTCTTAGATTTATGCAAGTTATTTGAGCTGCACCAGGCCTGTTGACAGGTCATATTTATATCATACTAGATACTACCATATGACTGTATTGCAGTCTAATAAATCTGTGAATAATTATTTTCCATTTCTACACTATTGAGATTTACTGGCGTTATCAACCACTATGATTATGAGCGTTGTTTCAATGGTTTAATTGACAATCTGAAATTCCATGTCGTCCTGATCATGTGTACTGATCAATGTCAAACATTATTGTCATTGTCTTTTCAAGGTGTTCATAACTTTACCTGACACCTTTGCTTATTTTAATATAAAATCTGCAAACGTCGATAGTTAGTTCTTACAGAGGTCATTTCTTTTAGATATGACATCTTTTAAGATTTAAGAGATGATGAATTCAATCTATGATAACTATTTACTTAAGAATTAATTTCCTATCTTGACATTCAAATGTTGTAAAGTAGAGTCAAACAGTATATTTCATGAGAATAGTCAAGGTGTGGGTAAGTTAGTCCAGAAAGTCATAGTATAAAAAAAAATTAAGAGATCCAGCTGGGCATATTTTGTTGTAGTAGGCTCTTTAGTAATCGGAATTGAATTATTCACTCGTGTGTTCTTTTTTGTAATTGTGTTGTATAGGTACCAATTCTCCCTGGTCATGTTTATGCTATCAATGATGCACTATCAGCTGAGGGTGCAGCTGAAGATTATGAAACATGTCTGAAGCACTTGGCGAATACCGAAGTGCTTGATGTCTCTGCAGCAAGCGGGTTCCCAAAATTTGATCTTATGCTTCTTGGTATGGGCCCAGATGGGCATGTGGCTTCTTTATTCCCAGGTCATCCCCTTCTCAATGAGAATCACAAATGGGTTACCTTCATCAAGGATTCCCCAAAACCACCCCCGGAGAGAATCACTTTCACTTTTCCTGTTATCAACTCATCGGCATACATCGCGCTTGTGGTGCCCGGTGCTAGTAAAGCGGATGCTGTGTATACTGCACTAGGAGGAGGAAGCTCCGAGAATGCTGAAACATTACCTGTTCAGAGGGTTGCTCCTGAAGGGGTTTTGACATGGTTCTTGGATAAAGATGCTGCTTCCAAGCTGTAATGTAAAAGAGATACACCATCGATCATCAGGTCTAGTCTAATCTAAGTTATATCTCGCATCCAATGCGTGTTCGGCTTATTCCGTGCATTTGAATAAGAGTCTGTATGCTCACTTCTAGGTTGTAGTAAATAAATGTGGTTTGAAATTGATGCATGGCATCAACTAAACATGGGGTTAAGCCTTGTTGGGAGTTTTCCATCCCAATCCAAGTTTGTAAGAAAATCGAATAGTCTTAATGATTGAACTAGACGGCATTAGTCGTAGATGCTGTATGAGAACTGATTGGATTCTACTTGATTCGCTTCGACTTTGCCGAGAGCCTGTTCATCTTTCCTATGTCATCCATGGTTTTTGTTTGAAGTTTCGAGTTCATAGATAAAATTCCCTAATGAATTCTTAGCAAAATGCCTTTAGATTTCTGGTCATTGATGTAGGATCATAAGGGAGCTAACTTGTGGTTGATGCCTGATGGTAATTGGCAGCTTGTTATTTTGAGATGGAGAGGATCAGAACCCTCCAATCAATCTTGAATCCTCCATTTTTGGAATATGAAAGACAGGTGGTTGAAAATATTTGCAGTATCAGAAATGGTATGGTGAGTTGGATGAGATGGAAAACTTAAAAAAGAACTAAATTATAAATTTAGTTGAATGTTAGATTAATTCCTATAATTTGATAAAACTTAAAATAATAGTGTAGTTGTTCATATTTGTGAGTGAATTAAGTACGAAATGGTGTAGTTGTTCATAATTGTGAGTGAATTAAATACTATTCATGGGTAAATGAGGTCATTTTTGGTGTATATTAAACAGTTGATTGGATTAAAAAAAAGGTGAATTATTAATTTCTAACTTATTTTTATCCAATTAGTTTTTTTTTTTTTTTTTGAGATTATAAAAATTGAGGTGAGAGATTCAAACTTATGATCTCTTAATTATTGAATGTACACTAATACCGTTGGGTAATTGCTCTTGTTAGCTATCAAATTAGTTATTAGAATTCTTACATTATTGAACAGTTAATGGTACATATTTATTTTGTTTTGTAATTATGAATGATAATAATTATTTTTTTACGACAATTCTTACCAGACATTTAGATGTTTATGTAGTAGAAAATTAGTTTGTAGTTAGGAAATTAATCTTAGCTTTTAAAGTCATGTTCTAAACTACATGCATAAAAAAATAGAAATTTTTTATAAATTAGTTTTTGTTTGACATAATAATGGAAGAAAACAGAGGGCAGATAGAGATGCTTTTGCTTTAGGAAGAGGCCTTGATTTACAAGGCAATGCCAAAGTGTGTGTCACTATCTCAATGGAATATAGGGCTAACTTTGATCCCAAATTATTCTCTAAAACCCCTTTGGGCCCTTTATTTTGCAAAAGCTACCATTTCCATGACCCTACAAAAAAATATCAACTTCTTCTATTGTCCTACAAAAAATCTCATCTTCAATTTTTATTTCCCTCTTTTTCTTACTATTGATTTGGACCCATTTCCCATTTCCCATTTCCTATTTCCTCTTTCTCTATTTATGTTTCTTTTCCCCCCTTTGTGACCAATTGGGCAAAGGCTGATTTATTTATTATTACTTTTCTCTCCCTCTCTTGTGAAACCAACAAGGCAAATATAGATATAAAATGCAAGTCTTTCTCCCAAAAAAAAAAAAAGAATTATGTAACTTGACAATCCAAAGAAATGATACCTACGAAGCTCGGGTCGATGTTATTGTCAATTCGAAGGAGGTTTCTTTGATCTAGATTTATTCGACATCCAACTTTTTCTTATAATAAATTTGATCAAGTTTAATCTTGCAAAAAAAAAATGTAAATCTTACATACATGAAGCTAAAAAATCATTTTAAAATATTGAGATGGATTATGATATCTTTTCCATTGAAAGCCAAGAATCATGTCTTCCAAAACTTTGATTGAGCTTCTTCCATGAATATACTTTTCAACAAAAGGAAACACCTTTTTATTTTATGTTCATTCTTTCCCATCTTTTTAAAATCAAAGCGATCCACTTTGTTGACTCTTCTTTTTAAAATAAAATGAATTTGTGATTCCAATTCTCTTCCCACAAGCCAAGCAAGGCCCTATTTCAAATTATTAAAATAATTTTAATAATTAATAAATAACCAACCAAGCCAATATTTGCTTTGTTTCCAATTGTGAGCTTCTACATCTATCTATCTTTGGAATTCCAAATTTGTTATTAATAAATATCAATTTACTCAAATTCCAATGACTTGGTCCATTCAATTTTCCTCTTTTGTATAAATCCAACAATTTCTTCTTCTTCTTATAATTTCCTTCCACTCTAATCTAAATCATTTTTTATTTTAAGTTAGATTGAAATGTTTTTTCTCCAATCAAGATGGTTTCAATTTTCCTTGCTGAAAATTTAATTTTTGTTTGTTATTTTCTTGAATTGAGATAGTAAAATCATAATAGTCGATATTTTTGAAAGCTTGATTTCGAAGAAAGACTGCCAAAATATACTTTCATTATGGCATAGTAATTTGGAAATAAGTTCAAAAGCATAATAATTAAAAGTTGGTCAAGGCCTAAGAAAAAAAAACAAAAGTAATCAGAGAGAGGAAAAAAACCCTTTTACATTCATGGTCTAAAGATTTATAGTTTTTTTCCTTTGTTAAAATTCCATTTTAATCCCAAAATTAGTTAAAAAACCCTTCGTTTTACATTCATGGTTTAATTCTCGGGATAAATTTTAGGGATATATTTACATTATCTTTTATTGCAGTAAAACTAATATTATTATTTAATCAATTTCGATTTATTTTGAGAATTATTAAAGATATATGGATTAAATTTAATTTTTTTAGAATAATAAATTTAAAATTTAAAACACATACGAAAGTATATAGACTAAAATAAAAGTATATTTTTCATGAATAATAAAAGAAAAAAAAATCTATGGATATTAAAATTTTAGAAAAAAAAAGTTAAATATCCAAAAATGGATTCACATATAGTAAAAATTAGGAACAAATATTTCATTCAATTGTAACATTAAATGCCACAAAATCATTGCTCCAATCAAGTAAAATTGAAAATAATGAAAGTTAAAATATTTTATTATATATGAAATATTTTAAAAATATTATCAAAATTACCAAAATTAAATGAAATATAAAATATAAGAATAAAACTAGCATTCGAACCTTTTTATTTTGTAATAAATGATGAGCATAAGATAACAACAAACAAATATAAATCTCATTATTATCATTATTAAAAAAAATTTTAAAAAAAGCTAAAATTTATTAAATAAACCTAATCAACCAACTCTCATATGTTTTAAATATTTGCAATAATGTTTCTTCGTTTCCAAATAATTTCTTTGTAAACGACGTCGTTTAGCGAGTCACATCCATTTCGGACAAATTTGTAATAAATAAATTAAAAAATATTTAATTACAGTCTTCTTCTATCTCTCTTCACTTCCTCGCAGTTGCAGGTCACTTGAAGAGAGAGAAAGAGAGAGTTTAAGAGAGAGAAACTCTCACAGAGAAAAATTCCTTGTGAAGAACAAAGCAGTTAGGGTTTCTGTTCGTTGGGATAAGATCAATTTCCTTTTCGGATTTCAATTTTCTCTTCATGTTCATCATTGGCTCCGCCACAATCTCCGCCGGTGCCGGCGCCGGATTCAAATTCCGGCGAATGTTTACACCTATCGACATCGCTCCCTTGCTGGAGATTGATGTGTTTCTCGCTCCTTTGAACTCATCTAGTACTTGATCGAAGCTAATGGCGAAGTTTCACTTTGGAAATTGTTGTATTTGAAACCCTACTTTGGCGGAAAGGTATTCTACTGAGTGTGATGAAAGCTCTGCGGAGAACTCAAACTTCATCTTCATCGAATGCTTCTTCTCCTTCCTCGTCTTGGGTTCATTTGCGTTCTGTTTTAGTGGTTGTCAGCTCCTCCTCGACATCTTCAAGCTCTTCCTCTGATCGGTGAGTATCTATTTTAGCTGTTCTTTGATTAGGATTTGGGTTTTGGTTCACGATTTAGATCTCGATCTTAAACTGAATATCTCCTGCTTTTTTATGGTCAATTTTAGTCTGATCAAGGTTTGTTTAAGATCCGTAAGCTCTTTTATCTCTCACTGATCGTCCCTTGCTTTGATTCTATTTTCAATTTTTTTTTAAGCTATTTGTTGATTGTTGAATTTTGATGGTTGTTAGTTAGTGCAGCTTTTATCATTGGTTTTTGGCTAATTATGGCTTCTTGTTACAAGCTATTTTTAGGGTTTTGATAAGAAAGAAATTTGGTTGATTATTTCGATTAGGTTTTTACTGGTTTTGTATGAATCAAGTGGATTACGTTTTCCTTCACGAAATTGAAGGGTGTTTTCTTCTTCTTTTTTCACCCCTCTTTTGATTCGGATTTGACAAGAATTCAAGTGTTTTTCATTTTCGTTTGAAGCTTTTGGAATGGAGTGTCTCCGTGAAGGGATATGAACATGTTTGTACAGGATTGACTTTACCTTGTAAACGAGGTTAGGGTGTTGGGAATCCTGCACCTGCTTGAGGAGTCAGTAAGTTATTGTGATCCTGATGTCATGCATCTCAATGGGAGATTTGTAATCATCATCATGCATTCTTGTTTTAAATTTTGAATTCAAAGTTGAGGAAAGTTGAATGTCTCATTGGTATACCTCAGAAGGGGAATAGATATCTCGAATTTATGTTGCGGCTCTGTATTGCTTAATTATAAGATAGCCTGGCATGAAGTGGATTCCTTTCAATGTGCTGTGCATATATTATCAAGATGGCTTCCATTCTCCTGCCCTGAGTGGATGGAATGCAGTTACTTTGATCATAGAAATAAATAATTGAATTGAGGGAGGGACTACTTGAGTTAATGTTACTTCTTACAGTTTGTTTTAATTTGTTATTTTCTTCATGTATTTTTTTGTATTCTGATACCTGCTGATAATTCCGAGTTCCATCATGTAAAGTAATAGCTAACTTTCCATCATTGATAACTTCAAATTTCAAGAAAGCTAAACCTGCTATGCATTGGAATGTTGATTCTAGTTTGAAGCCATTGTTGTGTAACTTGTGTGGTTTAATAACAATTGAAGTTGGCCTAGACACTCATGAATAGTCGGTGCATATAAGCTAGCCCAAACACTCATGATTTTCTACTGAAATTGAGTCTTGTCCCAAGCAAAAGACTCTTAGAATTTTCATCTTAGTGCTATCTGTTTCAATTTCAGGACTCGTCTCAAATCACCATGGTCACGTAGAAAAAGAAAACATGCACTTTCACCTCGACAATGGAAAACTGTGTTTAAGCCAGATGGGAAACTCCAGGATGGTGGAATTAAGTTTCTTAAAAAAGTTCGCAGTGGAGTAAGTCAAAATTCTGTTCTACTGTTTATTGCTCAAAGGTCTAGTGAGAGTTTCATTTATCTCAATTCTGGTGTTCTTGTCCTTGAATTGTAATATTCATTCAATTTTTGCTTTAGGGTGTTGATCCAAGTATTCGGGCAGAGGTTTGGCCTTTCCTTCTTGGAGTGTAAGTATCATCACCTTTTCGGTTTGTCTATTACCTCCATTATGAATGGCCTATATAATTGAAGTAGAGCTGTTCTGTTCCTTTGTGCATGGATGGCATGTTCTAAAATTATTGATTTTTGCTGACATTATTTTCAAAACACCATCAATTGTTATTTTATTTTTGTTGGGATCCGTGACTGTCTAGGCCAGCTTGCGCACACCTCGACTATTGTCTATTGTCACCATCGGTCATTGTCAACGAGTCTTCATTCGATGACTAAATCGAGCAAGGTCGAGTATCTTACTGAATTCAAGTGAGATCCATCAGTCCTAGTCAATGACTTTAACTCTTGAAGTGACAAAGCATAAGCCTTGAGGTAGCCTGAGAAAAAAGTCCGAAACTAAAAAGAACAAAAATCTACCAATCGTAAAAATGTATAGTTAAGCCTTATTTAGTACAATTCAAAATAGCCCTTCATTGGTTCATTGTCTTTTAGCATCAACTTTATCACATCATTTCATTTAAATTGCCTGATTCAGCTGTATGGCGAGTGTTGGATATTACCATGTAGTAGGTATTTGGACAAATACACTGTATTAATGAAGAAGGGAAGTCAGGCCCTTGTATATTTCTGATTCTAAACTTCAGTAATGTAATGTAACTGGGATTCCATTCCATGTGATTTGCTCAGCCGGGTGAGCTTCTTTAGGGATGAATGGTGTTTTATGTGTTGCTTTAGTTTTATTAATATTTTTTATAACTCTTGTTATTTAATGCCTTATTTGGGCCTGAATTGATATCCATATAGTACACCATCCTGCTGTAATGTTGTAGGGATATTTTATTGTCTATATTGCTTCAAAAGCTCTTGAATTTCTGTAGTACTTCAAATTCTAGAAACACAGATTTTCTACTTTTCAGTAGTGCATTGATTTTATTTGACTGACCATATAACTTTTAACAGCTACGACCTCAAGAGTTCTAAAACGGAAAGGGATATTATAAAGACTCAAAAAAGGTACTTACAATTTATTTTTAAACTTTTTATTTAGTATTTACGCTGGATACTTTATGCATTACTATAGGTTGTTGCAAGCTGAATCTCTCTTCATCAATATCCATCTGTGAGGAATTTTATTTAACAAATTTAATCTTTTTGGTGCAGGAAGGAATATGAAAAACTCCGTAAACAGTGTAGGCGGTTAATAAAACGTAGGAATGGAAGCTCCAAATGGAACGAATTTGGGGACATGATTGATGTTGGGGAAGATTGCTTTCTTGCGGGAGACATAGATTCTCCTAGTTCTGAAGATGTGGTTAGTGCTAGAGAGTCCCTTTCTAGTGAAGATAGGTGCTCCAATGTTGAATTTTTGGATGAACCCGTCTGCCCTTTATTGGAAGGGGAGGAGACTTCAAGACGGATTACGGCTGATAGTTCTTTGGCACTGAATTCGGACTCCTCTGACTCAGACTCCTCAGATGACTTGGATGTTAGTCAAAATTTTCCCTCCACGGATGGAATGGAAGAAACCAAGGAAAACTCTTCTCCATCTAGGATCGAGGTCTCATCAGAACTCCATAATGGTGAAGATTTTGCAACATGGCAGCGGATTATTCGACTCGATGCACTTCGTTCTAACTCAGAATGGGTATCATACTTGTCATGTCAAGCAACGGTTTCGGATGGCAGAGCTCGGAGGTGTGCTGAGGCTGTTGGTTTAGTTGATTACGACCATCTAGAACCTTGTATGATTTTCCATGCTGCAAGGCTAGTGGCAATTCTTGAAGCATATGCTCTCTATGACCCTGAAATTGGTTATTGTCAAGGCATGAGCGATCTACTCTCTCCTATCATTACTGTGATTTCAGAGGATCATGAGGCATTCTGGTGTTTTGTTGGTTTCATGCGCAAGGCTCGTCACAACTTCAGGCTTGATGAGGTTGGGATTAGAAGACAATTAAACACAGTCTCTAAGATTATTAGGTGCAAGGACTCGCATCTTTTCAAGCACCTGGAGAAACTCCAGGCTGAGGATTGCTTTTTCGTTTATCGGATGGTTGTGGTGCTATTTCGAAGGGAGTTGACGTTTGAACAGACGTTATGTCTGTGGGAAGTGATATGGGCTGATCAGGCAGCCATAAGGGCTGGAATAGGGAAGTCGGCATGGAGCCGGATAAGGCAACGAGCTCCACCAACAGAAGATTTATTGCTTTATGCGATCGCTGCTTCGGTACTGCAGAGAAGAAAATTGATCATAGAGAAGTACAGTAGCATGGATGAAATTCTGAGGGAATGTAATAGCATGGCTGGGCGCCTTGATGTGTGGAAGCTTCTGGATGGTGCTCATGATTTGGTGGTAACCTTACACGACAAGATAGAGACATCCTTCCAGTGAGTTAAGGTTCCATGTCCATGTCCATTATGGTTTTCACTAACTTGTGGGTGGCTGTTAAGGTCTGAAATGGTGGAACTTCGGCCATATCGTAATGCTGTCCGACGATTAAGTTAGAAACGAATTACTGTTTGGGTTAGTGTAGGATACTCTAAAACCTTTAAAGTTATGTCACAATAGCAGCAGGGGTTCATTCAAATGATGAAGAAAACCAGTTGGCTTTTGTATCTGAAATAAATGAGATGGGTTGGTGGTGAGAAGATGATGAACCAGTGAAGTTTGTGTGGGATGATCCATATGATTAGAATAGAGCTGAATCGAATGATTCTTGTAAACGCCTGTTTCCGTAACGACACTTGTCAGTTCGCCATTCCTGTGTTTGTCTACATGTTGCAAACAAGTCAGGTTGCTTTGCTTTGTGGTATAAGTTATATGAACTTCTGATGACCCATACATAAATGCATCATTTGGACGGCAATTCCATGACTATTTGATATCTTTTACTTGGTTTGATTCACCTTTTTTTTAGATAACATTTAGATCAGTGTATACCTTTCTTACTTTTTTTCAGTTCTTTTCTTTGAGTTCAACCATTAAGGTGGGATATTTTTTTTGAGTTCAACATCAATTAAAGAGGGATGTTCAAACAACTTCTTGATTATAGGAATATATCGTTAGTGTTGAGCTAGTGCTCTTGTTAGTAATATATCTTTCTTACTATTATATAGGATAGATATATGAGTGAGGATTTTTTGAATTCCCAAAATGTTTTAGGTTGGAAAAGCATTAAAAGTGTGCTAAATTATTATTTAAAGTGCAAGTTATTATAACATAGAATTATTAGAATTGAGATTTATTATAACATGAGTTATTATAATAAGATTGAAGGGTTATCATAGTTGGAACGAAGGATTATGAATTAATCCACCGACTAAATTAATAAAACATAAAATAGCTTGGATTTTTGACATGTAAGCCTGAACCCCAACCGTGAAAATCAAGATATTCAAAGCAAACCAACACTTGTTCAAATTGGTGTACAATTTTGTGGTGTCTTAGTAATGAGAAAACCAGATAAATATGTCCAATGAGCATCCAAATCAGGGCTTTAAATAAGTATAACATTAGAGGATACCATGATGAATTTGTGCAAATAAAAGCTTGAAAAGTGATCAGTGCATTAGTTAAGCCGAACCGAATGGCATAACAAGAAATTCATAGTCGCTTTTTATGACTTTCCCAACATTATAAACTTCGCTTAATACAGAAAACAGACCCCACAGTAAGTCACAACTTCCTTCCAACTCCCTATATGAACATTCAAACATAGATAACCATCTAAAACTAAACCTCCTAATCAGCAATTTGGAACCCAATTCTCCTTTTTACCCTTCTTGGAAAAGCCCTTAACTTCTTATTAAGTAGAATACAACATCATCCTATCCTAGTGTACAACTGACCCCCACATGAAAACACAAGCAAAGAGAATCTAAAACAGAAAAAGGAACAGCCTTTCTACCAAACATAATCGATACGAATAAGCAGTTTAATCTTCAGAGGTAGTGTCGAACAGCAAAGGCCAAACCCAAAATCAAAATGGGAACCAGAATCTGCAAGATCTTAATCACAAACTCAGGTGTCTTATCTTGGTTGTACTGGGTTTGTTGTAATGGAGTGAAAATCTTCTTCAAAGGAACTGTTGAGGAATCAATTTGACCTATGTAATATTTGTCCATCATTTCTCTTGCCGTATCGCTGTGCCCGACATCTTCGAAATCGTTTGTGGCATCTTTTCCTGCAAAACATTCCAATGATAATTGTTATCATATTCATCCTAGTTATCATTTGCAAGAGGCCTGAAAGTACAGGATCATGTGTTTGTTATAAGGGAACTTTGAGGCTTACCGGTCGATGACAATAATACTTCATCGCCTCCGGGGTGATCCTCCATGAAAGGAGTTACATCATAAACCTAAAGCCAAGAACACAATCAAACATGAGAAAAGGCATCTCAATCTTCCACACAATTATAATACACAACGAGCCAGCTTATAGCACCTCATTTTGAAGTGTTTTTTTAGGTCAACGTGTGAAGTGGAGAGATTTGAACCTCTAACCTTTCGGTCAAGAGTATATGTCTTAATCAATGAAGCTATCCTAAACTCGGCAGACATGAACTCTCAAGCATTTGGTGTGGGAAAATTCATAGAACATTTCAAACTTTCTGTGAATCTAACCACTTCGATTTGAAAACATGATTTAAAATTCATCTAAATTTAAGTTATTCTCTTTACTATTAAGTCAACCCTGGTGGTTGGGGATAAAAGTACTATCTAAGCGAGAGCAGGTCTTTATCTATCAGCACTCTAAACTTTTAGTTTGATTATCAAACCTCACAATATTCACCATGAATATGACAAATCCAGTATCTTTACTTTTTTTCATAACCGAGGAGTTGGAACTTTGCTTGAACTTTGCTTCCCTATACTCTGGCGTATCTGCAGACCCAAGGAAATTCACTATCTTTATAAGATAGCCAAAAAGGACTTTAAACCCCCATTACCGATCTGGTTGAGCCCCAGGTCTTCACCACCAACCCCAACTCTTGAGTGGTATACTTTTAAGCATTTTATGCCAAGCAATTCAATAAAATCATGATTCAAGACTATAAAAAACAAGCAAGAAGATATTTGAATTTGAGAATTTGTAAACAAAAGTACAAAAACATGCAAGTAAAATAACCTAGCGGTCAAAAGGGTTTAAGAAACTAAAAGGTAGTGGGTTTAATCAATGGTGACCACCTACCTAAAAATTAATATCTTATAAATTTCTTTAACATCCAAGTATTTGTAGTCAGAATAGTCGAGATGTGCGTAAACTGACTCGAACATATAAAAAAAAAAAAAACATGCGTATAAATAGTGAAACCCCCAATGCCAAGGCATCTACATCAAACTCTATTAGCAGATATTCTATGAGAATTCAAACTTAACAATAGTTTTTTCGTTTTACTTTTTCCAAAAACATCAGCCACATGATTTTCTAAAGCAAGAGTTTTTCGTTTTCCTTTTCCAAAAACACTAGCCATGCACCTTTCTTGCCAACCAAACAAGAAATACCCAGCAAAACTAAACCAGACAACTGATCTTCTCTGCAAAATATCAATCAACCAAAGAAAATTAAGCCAAAGCGAGCTAAACTTAATAGTAACTGGCATGTATACTCGATTAAGAGGTGGTAAGTTCAAATCCCCCAATCTCCAAATTTTGTAGAATTAAACAAAAACTAAAAGAAACCAAACCTTCCCAGCGATTACAACCCAACAATCTTTGGTTTTGTTGTGCTTTGCCACTTCTTCAAACAGAAGAACCTTGGGATCCGAAGCCATTTACCACTGCAAACAAAAATCAAGAAACAATCGAAATTCACAAACCCCACAAAGAGTAAAGGCCAAGAACTAATTTCACACCCAAAAAACAAAACCAAAGCAGAATCACCAAACAGCAACCAAGTCTAGACACATTCAGAAGATGGGTATTACTAAAAACACAGCCACAACCCCAAAAAGAGCCAATAGAAGCAATCAAAACCTTGAAAATCGAAATGGGTCGCTAAGAAACAAGTTCACTTACAGATGGAAAAGGGTTGAAGAGGCAACGAATGGATCGAATCCCTGTTTGTGGCAAAGCCCGATTGCAAGCTAGTTCTTGATTTGGCAATGAAAGAAACATATCATTTTATAATAAAGATTGGTAAGAACAATAGGCCTGCTTGGAAAAAGCCCCTTTAGTTGCAATTTAATTACGAAAGTATCAATGTATTTTATTACATATATTTTTTAAGTGAAATTGGGGAAGGGAAACCAGAAATCTTATATATGTTTGTTTAAGGTAATTTACTATCTATTACAGACCAGCTTGTACAGACTCTCTTCAAACAATGACAACCAAAATCACTTAAAATAATTATTTATTTCTATCAACTTAAAATTATCATTAATTCTTAATCACTTAAAATGATCATTAATTTTTAACCATCATTTTTAATCATTTATTTTTAATCACTCATTTCCAACCCTTCAAATTGATCACTCATTTTTTTTACATCCAAACAAGTTATTGTCTGCAACTCCTCTACAAGAACCATCATCTAAACGAGTTATTAAGTGCGACCTCTCTACAAATAATCACATTTAAACGAGCTATTACTAAATTCAATTTTATAATTCTTCAAAATAACTACTCATTTATAATCACTCAATAATTTCACATCCAAACACCTTTAAAGAGGTATATTGTTCTCAAATAAATGAGAAGTAAATATCGATTTTCAAGATCGAATTCGTGACCGTAGTATTAAACTAGTTTTCCACGAGACAATTAAACAAATTCGCCACCAAACTTTTTGATAATATATATTTATTTTAGAAATGGTTTGAATCCATAAATGAGATAGGTGACGGGAATTGCACAGAATTTGACCGGTAATTTCCCATTGAAAAATCTATCAGAAACTTCAAAACAAGTGGCTGTTACAGTGTTTCAACTTTTTTGCAGAATGATGAGTTTTGCATTACCATGAAATTTGTTTGTTTTTTTTTTTTTTTCTTCCTACCAAGCACTTGGGGGAAAAAACAATTTAAACTACCAGTCTTGTTTAAAATAACTATCTTGAGATTTGGAAAAAAAAATGTGTGAACACTACTTTTTGTTATAACTATAATGACTTTACGTAAGTTAATTTGATTCCGTCTTTAGCATTCTTTAGATTGAGTTAAGTCCGTTTTGAGATTTTTGTTTCATTTCAACTCAATTTTAAAATATATAAATTAAACGAGTGGACATATTAATATCTAATTCGAAAGTTTGAGTTGGTTCCAAAAATTCTCTTGTTTCAATCTAAGGAATCATGTATACAACTATTTTATATCTGATAAAAATTTTCTTATCTAAAAACCCAATAATTTTTAGTTTGAAATTTGAATGTATAACTTTTTTATTACCGATCTTTACGTTAATTGGATAGTACTTCCTTAGTCACATATGAAATACCATACGATAAATATTGATATAAAATATTTTTGTGTCATAACAATATCACATGAATGCCTCGGTGTCAAGTTCAAGATCTTGCTTCTCAAAAAGAAAAAAGTTCAAGATCTTAATCATGTGGAATTTATTGGGTTTTATGCTTAATGTGAATGAACATCATTAGTAGTTTTATTTGAATTGAAATTGACATTATTTTTAAAGAAATTGACATTTTTATCTCAGAAATATCAATTTTATTCAATTGGTCATCATAGTGAATTTGAATCCATAATATTTTAGTTATATTAACATATTTATTATACCATTGTTGTAAGACAATTTAGTTATGATTTAATATGTTTAGATTTTTTTTTTTTTTTTTAAGAAATAATATCATTCAAAATTAACCAAACCATTACAATCATCATCTATAACAGATTCAATGTCAAAGAAAGAGATTTTCTCTAAAAAGAAAATTCCTCCTCAACAGAGAGGATAGGAGCCTTCTAAAAAAAATCTATATAATATTGTTGAGCTAATAAGTGAGTAATCTTGTTGTAAAACCTATTACAATAAGAAATACGCAAAACATCTAACATATCCACTTAACATTTAATATCAACAATAATATTGTTGAATTCTAAAAAATCAACGAAATCATCAACACTCACCAATTTTGAATGGGATCTCAATTTCATTGTTATTGGATCGGTACCCGTTTGGGCTTTATGGGCTCTGATATCATATTAGAGAATATGGGGTTCCACTCAATACCAATTGGCAATGAGGAGAGTAACCTATATCTCTTTTATATTGATGTTGGACTCTCCACTTTTCTAATGTGAGACAATTATGAGATCCTAACATGCCCCCTCAACATGGTGCCTCTTTGGATTCACCAATCTTGAATCGGATCTCAATTTCATTTTTATTGGACCGATACCGTTTGAGTTTTATGGGCTCTAATATCATATTAGAGAATATGGGGTTCCACCTCAATACCAATTGACAATGAGCAAAGTAACTTATATCTCTTTTAGACACTCAACTTTTCTAAAGTGAGACAATTGTGAGATCCTAACCCTCTTATTTAAAAAAAGAGAATTAACTCAAGTATCAACATTCAATTTTCAAACTCCTAGCGAAAGAGCCACCCATTTCAAACCCGCTTTAAGTTTTTAAAAGTAAATAATTCATTTGTCTCATTTTAGAAAATAAAAGGCATGTTTGGAAAGAAATCTATTTTGTAATTTTATAATCACGTGATATTATTTATTTTAGATGAGTTGACTTTGCTTTTGTTTCTACCTAATAAAAAAAAAATTATTATCCTTATTTATATAATCATACCTACTTCATCTTTCTTTCTTTTTTTCAAAAATTAAGAGCCGTTTGAATCTCTCACCCCAATTTTTGTTGAACTTCATTTTTTTAATGGGAATGTGAGAATTTATTTGCATTCTTTATATGTTTTTTTGAATTTATAATAATAATTATTATTTTGAGAAAAACCAATTTCATTCCACGAGCACCAAAGAGAATTCAATCACTCTCCACAATGGAACCTACAATAAAAGGGGAGAGTCTTCCCAAAAAAATCAATGCTTACCTCAAATGAGGCAACTAAAAAAACCTGAGGAATCTAACTTTGCTAGCACATTGCAACCCTTTTACAAGTTTGGTTATAAATGGGATAAATTGGCAATCCCTAACGATGCAATGTACCAACTAATATCATCAATAATGTTGTTGAATTCATAATGATTTAGAGCGTGTTTGGTGGAGGGATTAAGGCTAAATTAAAAGGTGTTAAGTTAAATTGGGTATTAAATTAAGCTGTATTTGGTGAACAGACTTATGTAAGCTAGAATAAATTAAGTTGATTGTTGTTTGGTAGAAATGTTAAGTTTAGCTAAGTGTTAAGTTACGCTGTATTTTGTATGCATATTAAGTTAATCTAAGTTTTTTGAATTTTATATTTGTTATTTTTTGCATTTTTTAAATGATTATACCTTTGATGTATGTTTTTACTCTTCAATTTCTTTTTCTTGGTAATATATAAATTACAAAGTGACATTCATTTTATTTTATTTTTTAAAGTGACATTCATTTAAAATTTAAACAACATAACAATAAGTAGTTCTAAGTGTTATAGGATTTTTGAAGAGATTTTTTCAGGTTTGATATTTGTATAATACAATATATATATATATATATATATATATATATATTTGAATAAAATTAATTTTAAAAAAAACCAAAGATTTTTGCTTTTTCTCAAAAGTAGATGGTGTGGTATACTATGCATATTTGTATTACTATTATATATAAGTTTACAAGATTTATGAACATTTTAGGTAGAGTTTTATGGAGCTTTGTGTGGAGGCTGATTAAAACTGATTGATTTAAATGTGGAATTGAACAGATTCTTTAACTAACTCTAAAAAATCATGGTCTTGTCTCACCAAACAAACTTTTTTTTTTTGGTAATTTGTTAGTTGCTTGAATAATATTGGAACAAAAATAATAATGAAATTGATATCATGATTGTTGAAGTGAAAGAACAAATAAATGGGAAGATTTTGTTTGTTCTTGTGCAAAATTTGAAACTTTTATTTTATTTTATTTATTTTTGAAACTTACATTATATCACGGCCTTAAGACATGTTCAATTAGTAAATATGACAAATGGTGTATTAAATTATAAATTGTTTCTAAATGATATAAAAAAGGGTTTTTTTAGGAATAGGTCAAACTGGAAAAGTATTTACAATACTAGGAAAAAAAGAAATTTAGTAATTATAATCATAGGTATTAATAATTATACGGTATTATTAATACATAATAATATATTAATACACAATATTGTACTAATAACATATAATATTGTATTAATAATACATAATAATGTATTAATAATACAAAATAGTGTATTAATGATAAAATAATACTGTATAATAAGTATTAATAATACCGTATTTTTTACTATAATGCAAATATTTTCAAATTTACCTACTACTGCAATTATTTTGTGAAATTGGACTATCAAACCCAATTTCCCTATAAAAAAATATAGTTCCTATTTGGGCAACTAATTCATGATTGAGTGTAAAATAATAAATTGTTTAGATTTTATTTGTCATTTCTTTGACTCTTTGAATAATTACAACATCAAAAGTCTATTCAATGTTAATAATAACAATAGCTCAACGATATTAGTATCTTCCAATTGACTAGAAGTCATGGGTTCGAACCTCCATTCCCAAGTAGAACTAAAAAAAAACGATCTATTCAAATTTGAGAGTATTAAATCTAAGTTTCAAGTTTTGCCTACTAAACTAAATTTTGATTAAAGTGCAAATAATACAATACAAACAAGTCCATTGCGTATTCGACTACAATCCAAATAATGCAATACGAAAGTTCGATACATAACAAGTCATAAATTGTTTAAAGTCTAGTAGAGATGTACAATAATAAAAAAGGAAAAATGCAAATGGTATTTGAAGATTTTGGAACGAATAAGAATGAACAGAAGAAAATTTCACAAACCCTAACCAAATTGAACAAATTGCATGCCAAAAGAATTGAAATGAAAAATAATGAAGACAAGAGAACGATTACTGTTGAATTATTTGATTTGATTTGATTTTATATTCTTTCTTTAATTGAATTATTCCATATGTAATATTTCCTTATCTAGAATTTGCCTTATTTGGTGAATAGGGTTTCTCTTATTTAAAGAGGTTCATTGTAAATTGTAAATCATCGATTAATACAATGCAACTTATTTGTATCCCTAAATCTACATGGTATCTGAGCTTCCTTACAAGGTTCTCGAGCTTTCATCGCCACAACCTTTTTCAGTTGATGTTGTCGCACTTCTCAAAAGCTGCAACCAATACAAGGTTCCCAAGCAAACCCCGTGATGCAGCTAGCTCTTTGAAGTGGGCTTTTGTCTCCTCACCAATAAGTTTCTCTCTAAAGGAAGACGTTTTCTCCAAAAACAATCGGATCCATGCGACTCACGAGACCCACCTATTCGGATCCGTGATCCAACCCAATCTGTTCATGAGAGCTTAAACAACAACCCATCAATTTTTCTTGAGACCAACTAGTATTGTTGCTTTGGGTTTTTTCGGCTGCTTTGGGTTGTTTTGGGCTGTTTTTTTTGCTGCAAATTAATTTATGCACCTTTATAATTTCTACAAATTTTTATTAACCTTTAAAAAAAAAAAACACCATTTTTTTTACATTTCAATTTGTTTCAGCTGTTCACTACCAAAATTAGACGCGAGACCTGGGTACACGACGATCAAATATGCAGCGATTATTGTTCCAACTAACAGTCTTCGTTAAAGGTTAAGATGTCACATAATCCGGCTCTCCATGTCATTCGGTACATATAACGGTTGATTCATTTTGTTAAAATTATAATTCCTAGTTATTTAGTGTATTTTTCAAAATGGAAGACTATTCGTATTTGATGTCTATAGTCTCTGACTCACATAATGATCAGCATCTCTCTACCACTAATATTAATAGTGCCCTTATTGCTAAAAATAGTTTTCTGAGTCAAGAGCCAATTCATCAACTCTTGAAACTGCTAAAGATCACATCGTCATCTGGTAATTCTTGTGTTTCCT
>JBBMKA010000030.1:8786977-8873783 GCA_037833695.1 Sechiopsis laciniata | reverse complement strand
GAACAAATAAACATTCATTATAGGCATCCGAATGATGTTAGTTCTAAAGATGTTGAGAACAAATAAACATTCATTATTACATGTAACACACACTCATCACCAAGATGTTGAGAACAAATAAACATTCATTATAGGCATCAAAGATTAATTTAGTGGTCCAAGAGAACCTCTTACAATGTAAGAATTAATTTTCAACAAATTTTCCTGGCCAAATGTTATAAGGTTAAACAGTTTATACCGTAAGAACAGTTGAGTTAGGCATAAATTAACCCAAACACTCAAGAATTTAAATACAATCATTTTTTAAAATATTCTGAAATCCAAAATCTCTTACCTACAAGAAGGCCATTCAATGACTGTTATTATATATATATATATATATATATTGAGCAAGTGAACCAAAAACTGCAAAGGCCCAGGCATTACAGCCTTTCCCATCAGATTCTGTGATGTTTCTATAAAATAATTACATATCATGCAGAATGTCATAAAATTGCAGAGACAAAGCAGAAGAAAACAGAAAACAAAGCAGGTCAAGAAATCACCCATATTAACTCATGTACAAAACATAACTAGAAAATAATAATAATGAGCAGAAAGAATGCACATACAGGAATGACGACCTTAATGGTATATATTGGTGGGGTATGAAGGTGTGTCTGTTCCTCGAAGGTGTACATATGAAGCGGAGAGAAAGAGGTTGAATAAAACCTGACCTTGAAATTCATAAGACTGATGCAGAAAAAATGCTAAACAAAAATATGAAATATGAATGGATTAAGTTCCTTAAATAGAACTGCTAAAGGAAGCAGAAGTTCAGAGAAAGTAGCACAAGGGCGTGCCTAAGCAGGGCATAACAAGGAAGCAAACAACTCCCTGTGTAATCAATCATTCGTCCATTTTCAGCATCCCAGACCGCTGGCATTTTATCTCGAATGAGAGATACATTCGAAACTGACCCAGCTGTATACATGACGACAGTACTCAATGGATGCCCCCCCACCCTCCCGCTTTCCACCATGACAAAATGAGATGTCTACCGACGACTTCACGTTGCTAATGCAATAGTTAGCAATGGCTTTTCATGATGATGCAAGAGTTAGTGACAACTGGGAGTGAACAGCTTCCATTGTCTGTAACTGACGACGACTTGGACCCCAACTCAATACACCCAAATGCATGCAAGGACTCCGAATATGAAAAAGAATATGCCAACTAGCAAAATCCTCAAATAGAAATGGCACGGGTGATGGCCAACTTCGCCCATTCAGCAGATTCTTTAATCAAATGGTCATCTGAGGACAAGCATTCCCTTAAAAAGTCTTTGCTTGAGACAGATTGCTGAATCAAAGAAGCAGCATTGCTTCCCAGCGTGTCGGCTAAATCTCCGAGGACCCCAATCGCAGTTTTCATCACAACCTCATCCCTATAGAAAAACCAAGCAAGCAAAAAACATAAACAAAACTTCAAAATTCAAATAGAAAAGAGAGAGATTGGAAAATAACTCACATGTCTTTCCCCATGTATATACTATCCAAAAACTGAAGTATATGAGGAGCGTAAGGGATCAAGAGCTGAGTTTTCGGAGAGCTCTTGAAACCTTGGAAGATCCCCGAATACGCCTCCAAAATTCCATTTCTCAAGGAGTTTGTATACTCAGTCATTTCATCATCAGCACCTGCAGTATGTGCAGACAATTCCGCTGCCCGCTGGAGCATTGGCATGGCATACATTAAGTATTTCTCAAAATTCTCCCCTATGGCCAGTGCAATATCTCCAAAGCACGAGAAAATAGGGGGTTTAACAGAGCGATGCAATTGATTGCTAGACAAATTCTTGAGCAGCTGAGTCATAATCCCATCACAGTAAGGCAAGATCTTATCTTCCAATGCCCTGCATACGTCACCTACAACACCAACAGTGACAGCACAAACTTGGTACTCTTCAAAATTCTGAAGCCCCATTTCTATATATTTATAGAACTCGGACATGTATTTAGCAAAATCTGGGCCAGTTGCATAAGCAAGGGCACCAATGGCCAGCATTGCCTCCTCATGAACTGTAGCATTTCTACAAGCAAAGACCCTAAGGAAAAGACCCATCATATTATCTGCATACTGCATGAACATATACTTGGTTGATTCTGCTGAACCTAGCTTCTGAATAAGAACTTGTAAACATCCACAAAGCAGGCCCTGTAATTCACCTTGTCTCTCCTTTTCATCAGATGAAAGCTTTTGCCCCTCGAGAGTATTGTGCAGCTCCATCATGATGACAGGTACCAGTTGCAGCACCATTGATGCCGTTTCATCAGTTGCACACCTCACAACTTCATTCATTGTTTCATAAGCAGCAGTCCTCAAACGTGATTCACCAGCGTCTTCTCTGTGAGTAACAGTTAAAAGGGACTGAACAATTTCTTGGAAATAAGGAGTTAAAGGAGATGATACACCAACATCTTCATAACCCTGAGCAAGAAAATAGAGAGCCCCACAAGCTTTCTCTGCCACATTTGGAACATCTTTCATGCTCTGGAGCAAAACTGTTATGATCTGTTGGCAATTAGCCTGATTAATTATGGGTGTATCCATACTAGAACCATGAAGAAATTCAAATATCCGTCCAAGGGTCCATGCAGTTGTGTCCTTCACATGGTTATTTGGGTCTTGTGTTAAGGCAGTCAGCATAAATGCCAAGGCCACATTAACAATTGGCGTCAACTTTTCTGGGGCAGGTCCTTCCAGAATGGAACCAAATGCATAAGTTGCTGCCTCCCGCTGTCTCCAATCAGATTTAGTTATGTTCTCTTCAATGAATGGCATAACAAGTGGGACGATATCATCTCCAACAGTTCGTGCAACCAGCCCAAGACACGTACCCCCAGCCATGGCAATATTCCAAGCCCCTTCATCTTGATCCTGATCCTCCTCTTGCTTGAGAAGTGTCTCAAGCAACATGGGCACAAGAGCAGGGAGTGCCTGCTTGATAAAATAAAAGCATGGATTATCAGAATCTCCAGTACAGTCCTCCCCATATTCTTCCAGGATGTCAATCTCCTCATCACAAATGGAACTCCAAAACTCAATAGCTTGAAGTGCAACAGGTTCTTCATCTTCTTTAACAGCCTTTGCAGTAATACCAAAAATATCCTGGATGTACCTGGCTAATTTATCATAGTACGTAGAAGCAATGGAGACCAAGCATTCAAAAGATGCTTGCCTTATCTTCAGTTCGGGGGATAGGGTTGCCTCACAAACAACTCTCATGATATAATCGCGCTCCATATCATTGCTAAAGTTTGCCTGAGCAAATCCCAAAGCATTATACAACGATCGAGTGGCAGCAAGTCGGACATCATTGTTCCCCTCAGATGCATTCATACCCTGCACAACGGCTGTCAATATCTTATTCACTTGATCTTGATCTACCACGTCTGGAGAAACTTCCTCACACAAATAACCAAGGGTCTCCAAGGTGGCTTGTTTGACATGAGTTGATTGCTGATGGGCATTCAACAAAAGTGAACCTATCAATTCTGGCCACTGCTTTTGAGGCAACTCAATGCCGGCAACCTTAGCAATAACTTGGGAAGCTGTTGACCTAGCATCAGCCACAGGTGAAGAAAGGGTACTCAACAAAAATGTCTTTATCTGGGTTTTGGCATTGCCGTCCAGCGCCAACCATCTTTGAATAAGCTCAAACTTCCTATGCTGTTCCTTAGCATCCAAGGCATTCTTAAGTATCAAACCAGCTAATTTACGGCTGTCAACTGGCTTCTCTTCATTCGCTAGTTCACCCGAGAGAGATAACAAAAAACTGGGAAGGTTCTGTTCTTGGAACTGTCTCAAACTATCTTCTGCCTGCTTCCTTACGGAGGCATCTATGGCTTGAGCATTCAGAAGCACCTGTGTAACTTCCATTGCCATATTTCCCCTAAGCAAGTGGAAAAAATAATAATAATAATAATAATTCAGTATATCATTAGTTCAAACTTCAAATAAGTACCCACTCTCAAAACCACTCTAAACCTCGCAATCCGATCTAGTCTAGAAGTCTTAGAAATCCAAACGCTCATTAAGAAATTCATACAAAAAATAAACAAAATCGCAAATCTCAATATCACAGACGAATCAATTAAAAACCCTAATCCAACTTAAACTGATCTAACAAGAACCCACGTTTACTCCAACTAATGCAGACCTAGCGTCAAGCCAGTGACTCGGACCATCCAAAACACGGCCAGAAATTTCTATAAAATCAACTAAAAGTCATATCCAATTCAAAGCAAAAAAAAAAAAAAAATCAAAAGAATATACGAATAAGCCATTGATGTACACAGATCAAAACAGAGAAATACCGTAAGCAAATTTCCAATCGGCAATACCAGTGGAAAAGATTCAGTCACAAATGCAAGGCAAGGAATAATTACCTATGATTTGAAAATTGACGGGTATTTGAAGAAGAATCTCGAGACGGCGTTCTGAAAACCCTAGCACAGTAGAGAAGAAAGAGGAGAGGGAGAGAGGTGCAAAGTGCAAAGCTGTATTTGAAATACAAAAATTAAAAAAAAAACTGATTGATTTTTTAAATACCAATTATTTTCGGGTAGTTTTACGACGCGGTGTGTTTCATTTTAGGGTTCGTGAGTCTGACCGGTTCAACAAATCATGTTGTAAGTTAAGTCAAGTCAATGAGAGGATCTTCGTGATCAACTTTCAACCGTTGGATTTGTTGAAAGGGATTTTAGTGGAAAACGGTGCCGTGGGTAGGGGTGAACATGGGTTGGGTTGTACCCAAAAATTCGGACTGGTCAATTCTTCAACTCAACCCAACCCAACTCTTTATTTTCGGTTTGGGTAGTTATCGGGTTCATAAATTTGCAACTAATATAAAATTAAAGGAGATCACCATAATAAGTAATGTACTCAATAAACAATCTCTAACGCTCCTTTTTCGATTCCTAGAAACTTAGGACGAACATTAGCATAAACAAATTCTTATTATAAATGCGAAATTCAAGTTTACCTTACTTCAAAACCTCATCAATAGATTTAAAATTTAAAAAATATTAAAAAATAAAAAGTCTAACAATAATAATTAAATAAAATAAATATGCATATACATATAATATAAATAATTAAATAACATAATAATTATGTTATAGGTAAAAAAATATATTTTTTAAACTAAATAATAAATTCAAGTTTGTCGAGTTGGGTTGGATTGAGTTAATTTTAGATCAACCTTTGACTCAACCTAACCCATGAAAATTTCATGATTTTGAACCCAACCCATCAAATTGGGTTGAGTTGGTTCGAGTTTCTCAGGTTGTCGGGTTATTTGTGCACCCCTAGCAGTGAGACGGTACTTAGGGAAGCAAACGTCGAATTTGAATGATGGGAAGATAACCTACGCTCCACTCAATGGGTCACTGACGCAATGGTTTCATTGTTTGATTGTAAACTAGTTCAACACCAGCATCACACGATCGATCGGTATTTGTCTCCCTCTTCCGATATGTACTAAAAAAAAAGTTACAAATTTTAATATATTTACACACACCTCTCCTTTTCTTTTTCTTTTTTTTCTTTTTTTTTTTGCTTTAATGAAAAAAGTTATATCAACTAAGGTGCCTTTCTTGGCTTATTTGGAATCCAGATTCCCCAAAATCTAGATTCTCTAAAATTGAGTAGCGTAATCAGATTCTCTAAAAAAATTTATTACGATGTTTGGTTTGTTGGATTTTAACTTTGAAATAAGAAATGTTGTTTGGTTCCCCGTATTCTTACTCTATGTATGGAATTAAAATATTATAAATAATGTTGATAGGACAATTTTTATAATTAAAAATTATTATTATAAAATTTATATTTATATTTATTATTTAAATCTTAATCATTTTTCAACCATTATTCAATTTATGAGACAATTTGTGTTAATTAAAAAAAATGAATTTGTTTTGTTTTTATTATTATATAACTTATTATTGATAATAATAGTAATAACAGTAATAAATAGATAAATAATACAAAATTTAAAATTTAAAACTCTCATTTTATAATAATACTTAACATAAGTTATAATATTACTTATGTGTACTATTTTTATAAAGTTAAAACAATATTACCTTTATTTCCTCAAAAAACGTGTATATATATATATTATGTATTTTTTTAGATTACAACAATTGAGAACAGAGATTTGAATTCATAACTTCATTTATGTACACTGTTCGAGTTGGCTTTGATTTGCTATATGTATTTTAGCTTTGCTATATTTAAATCTTAAACATTTTTTTATTTTGTTTTTTAATTAATTTTTATATAATGCAATAAGTATCTCACTAAATTAAGACGTTATACCTATTAATACCTGAAATTATACTCTCTTTTTTTAGAATATAAATTTATATTTATTAATGGTTATAATAATAATAATTTAAAATCGTTATAATAGTTAAAAAAAATTATATCAAACTTCTTATAAAATGTTATCAATTTCATATTAATTTTTTTTTTATATTATTATTACTATTCTGAATAATAATAATGATAATAGATATTAATCATATGTATGAAAAAAAAGAAGGGAGAATAGGAAAGATGGAAAAAGAAATGGGACTAAAAGATTTGCAAAACCATCCTTTAAATTGAAATTTGGAGTTGTTTGAAATCACATTCCAAACTAATGTTTGGTTAGCTATATTATGAGTATATATTTATGTTTGGTTAGTTATATTTGAAAACACGATTAATATTTTATTTTGTAGAAATCAAATACCGATTACAAGTATTGAAAGTCTTATTTTGAAGTTTATTGTATTGTACTGTATTCAAAATGTAAATTAATTATCTTAGCTACACACTTTTTTGAGAATCATCTTAGCTACACATTTTGTATAAATAAAATAAAAGAACAATACTTGTATATGAAAGTATAAATAATGAGTTTTTTTTTTTTTTTTAAATGAAATAATGTTTGTTCACAATTAAAAGGTTATGTATTCAATTTTTTTTTTTTTTTTTTAATTATTATTCAACTAACAAAGAAATAAATATTTTAAAACATAAAGATTAATTGTTAGGGCTGTAATTTTGAGATTATTATTTAATTATTATAAGAGCATAAGTTCGTGAAGAACCATTTTGTTAATTCAGTAGTACCTACTTAGAGCATAGATGGTACTGTTCTCTCATTGAGATATAGTCAAATACTGATTCTCATGATCGAATCTATGATCTTAGTGTTGAACTGAATTATCATCAAAACCATCAAACTATCGATCTTTTCGATTTAATTCAATAATAATTGAGAGTTAGTTGGCTGATGAAGTAGATGTTAACTCTTAAAGACTTTGACAACCATTTTTTATAAAATTCAAAATATCCTATTAACATTTCTATACAAGTATTAGACTTTTGTTTATGAGATTTCATCTAAAAATTAATTGACAAAGGACGACTACTCACGTATCTAATAAATCTTATCTTTCGATGTAGGATCTTGAACGCAACTTATTGCATACTAAACTTGAGAAAATTAAACTTTTACTTCATCTAAAGTTAAAAAGGGACCACAAATGCTCCCACAAACCTTTTTAATTTAACATATTTTAGATTGTATGTTTAATATTGTCGTATAACAAGGGTATTACAAGAACTAAAAAAAACAAGGGTATTACAAACAAATGAGTTGCATATTTTAAGTTGTTGAAAAAATAGGTAAGAATTTATTTTTATTTCTTAATAACTCAAAACTCTCTTAACTATTAAGTCAACTCAGGATAGTTAGTCGATGATCAAAATTAACTACAATAATCTCAGGTATATAGTCTTTAAAATGTGTGTTTATGTAGTTAATGTCAAGTTATATATTAATTGATGAATATCATTTGAATCGTACATAATTAAAGTATTCAAAACTTATTATTGGTTGATATAATTAAATATAACTTTAACCTATGAATTTAAACTTTTGAATTAATTGATGATTTATCATGATCCAACATGATATCAAATTACTAGAAGGTCATGTATTCAAACTTTTTTTAAGTCATTTCATCCTCATTTGATATTGATTTCTACTTGTTGAACAATTTTTATTTTAAAATCCGCAAATAAAAGGGGAATGTTGATAAATATAACAAAATCTAAATCATTCACTTTACACTTTTAAATTAATTGATGATTTAACGTAATTCAACTCTTAGCAATAAAAATAGGATATGGGTGGTAAAAGAACATTAATTTGGGCATTGGCTTCCTTTTGAATCAGACAAAACAACCAAAAGCAACCAACACATTTGTTTGTCTAAGACAACTTGAGTAAAAATACGATTGTGATTTTTGTTGGTTCATTTTCAAATAAAAGACATGAATTTATTTTGGGTGGTGAAATTCAGTTAGCAAAAAGTGTAGAAATCAATTGATGTACAAAAAGGGGGAATAAATTTAGAATATCTTGGAAATCTCTAAGGCCTTGTTTGGTTTTATGGTCTAAAAATTCAATTCGAGTTTATGTGTATTGTTTTTCATTTAACTTACATAAGTATGTTTTATTAGTAAATTTGATGCATTTTGACCACATTTACACATATATTGTCGTTAAAGGCAAGTACTCGAATTTTAATTTGACTAGCAAATAACTCACATTAGTATGGTGTTATGTTCAATACATAATAATGCTCGAGTCAATGTTTAGAATGTCAAACTAAAGTATGTAGTTTGCGCGCTTAGTAAGATAAGTCACTCTATTTATATTTGTATTATGTATAAAAGTTGTATATAAATCATAAATAAATAAAGGGGTGGAGAGACACATATGATTCGATTGAGATCTAATTCATAAAGTTGTGGCATTATAATGTGATCCACATTTTTCATCATCGAGCTAAAAGAGCTTGATAATGACTCTTCCTTTGATTGGTTTGCAGAGTTTAACACTGCTAGTTCATGAGTTTAGTAGTCACTCCCAAACCATGTAAGTTTAGAGATGGAGAAGAAATTATGATTAAAGAAATAAAGATTTTATTTTAATAAACTATTGAAATTTAAATATATTGATAAGTATTTAATGGAGTTAACTATAAACTATTAAAATATAAACATCTCCCATAAAAACAAGGGCGTTGTTATTGTTATTGTTATTATGGTCAACCTAATTATAGTTAAATAAAATTTGAATTCTACTTTACATTTTCAAATGTACCATTGATAAAATTTATTGAAGGAAAAAAAAAAGCTAAATGTACACAAAGGACATAAATATAAAGTAGGAAATTTGGTTCATTTGACAACTTTTTTATTGTCTATTTTAATTATAACTTTTTTTTTAGATAAGTTTCATATGTAGTAGAATTTTGGTGTTTTTTCCATGTTCCAACTATGTCATTCATGTTTCAAAAAAAAAAAAAATGCCATTTATTGTCTCAAGATTGAGCACTACATGTTATATTAGTTGAAAACTATTTGTGACAATAATTGAAAACTATATGTATATTGATTAAAGATCTTCTGTTACAATGATTAAAGTTATCAAATGCATGAACTTTATTTGACTCGTCCTAATTTATTTTTACACACGAATTTCATCTAAAAAGTTGCTATTTATTTACTATTATTTTTTTTCCAAAAAAAAATATGTATTATTAAGTATGAATATGTATAAAAAAAATGAAAAAATGAAAGTGAACAGATGTACTGCTATGCAACAATGGATGTGATAATGGGCCCAATGTCACGTGCCAACACCTTTGTCCAATAGGCCCAACCCAGATAGATAGTATAACAATTTTATTTTATTAATTATATATAACAATCTTATAATTTATTTGGATTAATAATTTCTTTCTATTGATAGTATTTTTACTTTTCTAGGTCATAAGTTAGAATTTTGATTCCTTTTGATGTTACATGTTGTACTAAAAAATGACTTTTTTTTAGTGTGTACTAAAAAATGACTTAATTACAATAAAATATGGAGAAAAAACTAAAATTTAAAGGTATATACCCTTTTTAAAAACCAAATATAAAAAATTAACTTAATTCTTATGAAATATTCTTCTTGTATTTGATTCTACGTTTTTTATTTTTAAAATTTATGTTTGTTTTATCATTATCTATAAAACATTTTATCTTTAAATATTAAGGTAAGAAAATTATAGATGGAAGTAATTATTATAATCTTAATATTAAAAATAAAAAATAAAATAGTTACTAAATGAGATCTTAAATTTTTTATTTTTATAAAATTAAATTTAGAAATGTTATTTTTATTTAATAACTTCTATGTATATTATTTATTTATTAACTCTGTTTTTAAAAACCATCCAAATTTTGTAAACTAAAATTTGCTTTAAAAATTATTTCTTTGTTTTTTAATCTGGCTAAAAACTCAAATATTTATTTAGACGAAATGAAATTTTGTTGAAAATGGTACAATAATCAAAAGAAAACATGCATAATTTTAAATAAAATGAAATAAATAAATATTGATTTTGAGCTAAAAGATTATTTTATTTACAGAACACGTAGTCTCGATGGATTGAAGTTTATTTGGTTTTTTAAATGCATAATATTTCCACTTAATATAATCAATCTTGGTCTTTTCTCCAAGCAAAAGGAAATAATCTTTTTTCTTGTCATTGTGGAGAAGGAACCCAACAAACAATTGCTTGCAAGTTTGGATTAATTAATTAATAAAATTAAAATTTAATCCTTATGATTTTAAAAATTAAAAGATAAAATCTACAAATAGTTTATATAGTTTATACCATTTACGAATTAAATATGTGAAATTAATTTTTTTGTGTAAATATTTTTCGAATGGACCATTTAATTCACATAATCATTAGAGATATATGAGTAGTTAATTTTTCACGTATTTGATTCACTAAATCAAAATTAGAGATATACGAGTAGTTAATTTTTCACGTATTTGATTCACTAAATCAAAAGAGCTAAATAATATGTTGGTTTTATTGTTTCGGAATAATCCAGTTCAACAACATTGTAGATCGTGTTTGTGATATCCTTCTCCAATTTGTACTAAAAAAACATATTTAATTTACCAACGATTACGAACAACAATTATTATTTTTTAAGTTTTATAAATTTTATGGACTAAATACGATTAGATAATTAAGAGGTTATCGATTTGAAACTCCAAACCTTAAGGTTGATGTTTGTTTGTCAAATTTAAAAATGATTTAGATTGAACATTTACTAACCGCTTCTGAAAAAACTACATTCAAATTAGTTTTTGAAACGACACAAAATAACTATTAATTTATAACTACTCAAAATAACTCATCACTTTTAACCATTAATTTATAATTATTCATTTATAACTACTCAAAATAACTCATCATTTATAACTACTCATTTCCTACTCAAATTATTAATCACTCATTTATAATATTTTTTTTAACTACGCAAAATAATTCATTATTTCAAATTTGCGTCCAACAAGCTATTGTTTATGACCCCATCTAAAAAAGTTACATCTAAACGAGTTTTTTATTCAACTTCTCTATAAAAATTTACATAAAAACGAATTATTACAAAAAAAAAAAAAAAAAAAACTCAATTTTCTTAACTTTTCAAAATAACTCATGATCCAAAACTTTTTTTTTAATGAAACAATAAAAAATCTCGTTCAAACACCTCTTAAATGTTCTTTAAAGTATATATTATTTTAATTATAGAACGGATCAAATCACATCCATTTCACTTAAAATTTATGACGTAATTACAAACTTTAAAGAAAAAGAGACTTAAAATCAAAGTTAAGAAACGAAAAAATCGAAGTTAAAAGAAAAATAAAATAGGGAAGGATTAATAAAATAGAGAGGGTTTAGATAAAAAAAAAAAAATGAAGAAGCAAATGTTAGTTCATTTTTTCAACAATCGAAAATATTAGATTTAACTCAATTGTTGGAGTAAATTAAAAAAAAAAAAAAAACAATTAGAGGAAGATTAGCAGATTAATTTTAATCATGTTCAATTTGATCAATCCAAAAAAACAAAATTACGATAGAAACGAAGAAGAAGCTATGAATCGGTCATCTTAATCTAATTATAGAGAAAGCAAAAAAAATTAAAGAAATTAAAAAGGGTTTTCATTTTCAACGACCCTTCTCCTTCGTCTTCGCTGATTTTTCTCTGTTTTTTTCACAGAAGATTCAAGAAATCCGTCATAGCCATGGAGAATCAAAGCCCTTGTTTGTCCTACGAGAAGCTCAACGGCATCGCTTCCTGGTTCGGCACCAGCGTCGCCACCGCCTTCTTCAACTCGCTCGAGCGCTGCTCCTGCATCAATCTCTCAACCTCCGACGACCATGAAGATTCCGACGAGGCTCACGATCGTCCTCTCATGTACTGCACCTCCACTTCTTCCTCCGCCGTCATTCGCAGCTTCGAACCGCTTCCTCCGCCCGTCAACGACGTCGCTAATCTCCCTGTTTGAGCGGTGATCTCCATGGATCTGAATCTGAGGTCTTTTTCGAATAATTAGGGTTTCTGATTTCGATTTGTTACCGGATCTGAATGTGTTTGGTTCTTGTTTGTTCTTAATTTTGCTTTCTATGCGTTTGTCTGCCTTTTTCTATCCCTTTCCCTTTCCCTGGGATTGAGGATCTTGTGTTGAATTGATTTTCTTCGTTCGTTGATATCTTTTATTTCTGTGAATTGCAACTGGAATGATACAATAAAAATTAACCAGAAACAAGTTGATTCTTCTTGATTCTGTTCTGTATTTGAAGATTGATCATTCATAATTAGGTCATGAAATCGCCAGATTCATTCATTCTGAAGCTAAATTTTTAAGCTAATGGCCAACGAGAGCAGTAGCTCAACGGCATCAATGTACACCTAATGACACGAGGTCATGGGTTCGAATCCCCCCACTCCCAATTGTTGTAATCTCAAAAAAAAAAAAAAAAAAAAAAAATCTTAAGCTAATGAGGATTCTTGAACTAATTCAAATGGATTTGGGATCTAGAGGAATGAACATGGTGTTGTTAGCCATTGGATGGTATGAAAAGTCACCAATTCTCTGAGTTTCTGCTTGGTGGTGCTTAATGAAAGGAAAATATTTCTATTTTCTATTGCAATTGTGTAGATCTGAGCTTTGTTTCTGCTATTTTTGTTTATAAAATTTGAGATTTCTGACCTTCTGCCTTTTTCTTCATCTTGATTGGTTGTTATAATGGTTAATGATATGGGGTGTCTAGGAGTTTGATAACATTTTCTGAAATGATTAAGAGGCAGTTGGAAAGACAACATTTGTACTGTTTTTTCATTCATTTCATGATCTCAGACATAAACACCTCATCAAATGTTATTTTATGTCAACATGGTACTCTGAAGACACATTGCATTGGAATATTATTTCTGATGAGAGAGAGATGGGGAGATGAAACACATTTTCCAAACTCCAAAGCAAAATGAGTTGGATAAGTTTTTTGTTTTTTTTCATCATGAGTGCTCAAGTTGCTAATTATATGACATTTAGATGTCAAAGAAATTCAGATTAAATTAATATTTAGGTAGGTGACCGTCACAAATTACCCATCACCTCTTCGTTATTTAAAGACTCATTTGACTTAGAATAAGAAAGAGCAAGTGCCCAAACCAAAATAGACTAGATTTCTCAAAATTTAAACCACTAGTGAGTTAAAGTTTGTTCTTTACCATTCAAGAACAAAAGTGAGAGGAGAATGGAAGATGTTACGTGTTTCTTTGTCTGTTTCTTTGGGATTTGGGAATTTAGATCTTGATGGCATAGTTTTTATTTGTTGTCAGTACAGCTAATTGATTCCAATCATTTTTTCTTCTGATGCAGATTAGGAACATGGCTTACACAGAATGGTTACCAGAAACAAGCTTTAACAGAAATGGCAGAAGAAAGCAGGGGAACAAGAAAACTGCAAATAATACACTTTTTATTCACTATTTAAGTACCACACTCAATGTAGAAAGAATATTTAGATTTTATATTCACACATAAACAAGCTGAGGATAGCACTTTTTCTCTTATTATATATCTTGTAATCAAATTGGTTTCTTAATTGGTCAAGTCCTGACATAAGTTTCCAGTTTCAAATAGTAAGAATTTGTTGGTATTGCTATATTTTCTTGAACTTAGAAGATGGGGGACAGAGAAAAGTTCATAAACTTCAAATCTTGCTCAAACTGTTGAAACTTTCAATTCTATGATTGCTTCTATAGAAATCTTTTACAATGGGGAAAAGAGCTTGCACGGCACTTGTATTTACAACAGATGAAACTAAACAGATGCTAAATACCTTAGCATAAGGCTCGTAACACCACGACCCAAGACGACGAGGACGTTGAATGAAATAAGAATATTACAACCTATAATCTCTGTTAGCAAAAGGGTTGCTTCTGCAGACTGTGTTAGTGTAATGATACAAAAAAAACTTGTTCTTTCCTTGTATTTCAAAGACCAGCCTGGAAGGTAAAGTCTCATCAGATGAAAACGACTGACTTCGTTGCCCCACACTCGAATCCTCATGTCCCTCGTCGTCTTGAATCAGAAACACAAATGGTCAAAATATCAAATCAATAAGAAATGGCCCACAAGATATAATGGCATTATACCAATTGTGCTTCAATGAATTCAGACCACCAATCTTGATTTCCCTGACCATGGTTAAGAGCAAAAAAGGTAAGAGGTACTTCAAGCCCCTGCAGTTACCCGCATTGGCCAGACAACGCCTTCTATCGATGTCGTTTCGCCGTTACATGAATGACTTCTCATGTTTGTTACGGGCCAGCAGAGAACATTCAAATCACAACATCATGATGTCTATTATTTAACTACCTACATGATGATTGACAAGAGGGAATCCAGGTAAGCTAACCTTGGCCACTTTCCTCTACAGAGAAGTTTCTTCCATCAATTGTCATTTCCATAACTGACCCTAGAGTAATCGGAAAATCTATAGAGATGCATGACGATGAAACTCCAAAAACGATAACGTATCAGCTACTGGTATATATGATTGTGTTTATTGCAGCAGGGTGGTACCATGTGTTGATCATCTAAAATGAGTTCCAGCATGCATCACACAGCTTATACGCAGCCAGGAGGCACTAACATGTGAGGAACCAAAATCTGAAGAAATCACATCATATTTATGGAAAACACTGAGATTTCAGACGGATACGGGCAAACCGTAATTGTGAAACGACCTGATTCGTCCATCCCATCCTGCGGTTACGATGACCAGACCCCATGCATGAGATCTTGATGTATTTTCGCAAGACAATTTCAGAAATTTATACTGAGATTTATGCATCATAGATGATTTCATTAGTAGCTTTGACGAAGTTGGGAGCTTCTCCTCGGGCCAAGTCGCAGATCCCTTGGGGAAGGTTTCTAATAACTCTTGGCTCAAGGAGAAAAAAGCGGACGACGAAAGCGGGAAAGTTTCAGAAGAATTCCTTGGCATGCCAGAAAGATGTCTCTCATCATCCGAGCTATAGCTCAAACCATACCATGGTACTGCAATGGAAGCATTGGAGGAGAAATATTCATATGACTTAATCTTTTTCACTGGGGAAAGAACAGGCTCGTTCTTATAACTGCAGTTCCATACATAAACATTAGAGTCCCCACTAGCCGAGATAATATGTTTGCCATCCGAGGTGAACGAAGCAGACATCTGGTTTCCGGTATTACAAGGCCCTGAGAGAGATGACAAAACTTGATTGTAAGCAGACAGGAAGATATGATAATGAGGAACAAGACCATTTGGTTTAAAAGCAAAAGCTTCCAAATCGAAACAACCACTCAAGCTGGCTGTAACCACATCAAATCACATCATACAGATTACACACAACGCAGTAAAATCTCCAAACTTGATATAATGAAGAGATCAACAACAAACAAGGATAGACAGGTGCATACCCTTGTATTTCTGAATCACATTATGCCCTTGAATAATTCGGATTCGAGAATCAGCAGAGTTCACCATTATTCTGCTTGAATCTTCTGCAGAATACTGTGGCCAAAAAAAGAGAAATAAGAACGAAAAGAAAATATTATCAAATTGAATATAAATATAACATTGAAATGTAAATAAGAACATCAATCAAAAGAACTACCTGAAACCCCGTTATCTTTTTACTGGGTGACTTCTTCTTACTGGACAAACATATCTCAGCATCTAATTCCAGGTTATTATCACCTGACCAAAAGAAGTCAAGTGATTGGTTTAGAAATCCATCACAAAGATCAATACAATATCACAAAAGATACAAACAAATTCAGAGATAACCTTTTTTTTTAATTCAACAACATTTAGGATTTGAACCCATAACCAACTGGTTACTATGTGATACATGATGACACTAGACTACTACTCCTTTTGGCGATAAGAGATCCAATTGCAGTCTACCATTCATTTGTATCAAAGAAAAAACCACATCGTTTGTCTAAAATGACAAATATTCACCAATTGAAAATCACTTCCATGCATACAATCTTCCTAATAGCTCCTCCAAGGTAATAACTTCATACCAAAGTTACACATACAGACAGATGGGACCATGTGGAAATATTCGTTTATTTCCAAACAAATTTTTGGGCAACGTCCATAATCTACTAAATGTATTTTAATGTGAAAAGATTTTCTGTTCATAGATACAGTTCTTCACATCAAAATAATTCAATAAGCAGCTGAGTGTAAAAGGAAAAAATCCCAGAACTAATATTCAGCTTATAACATTAAAAACTTTTATCATACATTATAAAGAAGCAGCAGCCAAATAAACCAATAGTTCAACATCACAATCGATTGGGACCAAACCAGAGACAGAAGATAAGCAAAGGGTGGCAATTTAATATAAGAAATGTACCTATTACTTTAAAGAAGCGGCAAGTACCAATCATCGAGCCAACGATTCCTCCCTACACGGAGAGATTGAAAATACCATTAACATCGAAGAAAACTAACTAATTTCTACTTCTACATAATGAAAGAGTCAAGCAAGCACAAACCTGTCCATCAGGATGATAAGACACTGCAGTGACAATTTCCCTAATGTCAATCCAGTCAACTACTTGACAACAAGAAATTGCCCAAATGCGAATCTTTCCATCTATTGAACCACTGATAAAGTAATTTTCGTCCACGGGATTAAAATGAACACAAGTAACTGCAGCCAACATGGGGAAAAAATAGAGTAACAATGAGGGCTGCACGTTAAGAAACTGTAAATCATTTAGAGGAGAAAGGAATCACAAACTCACCATAATTACTATGCGAAAAAACTCTGAGACAATCATCAGATCCCAATCGCCAAAGACGGACAGTTTGATCGACTGATGATGACAAAAGACACTGTATGATGAAACAACAAAAATTTATTATGAATACCAATGCATAAGCATGACTTAGTTTCCAGGGAATTCATAGCACTACTACTTACATTGTTTTTTGACCAAGAGAGATCCAGAATTTCACCAGTATGCCCATGGAACTCGTGCAATGGTCTCTCGAATATCCTGAAGATTTTAGGTGGAAAAATTATACAAGCCGATTCTGATGTTTTCTTCAAGGTCGTTGAGTTAACCGTCTTCTCTTTCTCCACATGAAGGGGTTTCATCTCAGAGAGTTGATTCACTGTGAAGTAAATGCAGGATGGATCGATTTCAGGGATGTCTGATTCATTTGATCTCTCATCTTCAATCACTTGCCACAATTTCACAATCCCATCATCGCCACCAGTAGCAAGATAATGTCCACTGGGACTAAATTTCATTGTCAAAATAGCACCATCATGCGCTTGGATATCTTGTCCAATATAGAGAGCTGAGAGTTCCTTCAACTGCTTCTTGCTCTGACGAACCTTCACTCTCCGAACTCTCGACCTTGCACTTGAATCGCCTTCTACTACCAATCTAGTTGACTTACCATTCTTTTCAAAAATGCAGGCCGCCGATCGTATTTTCTTAAGCCAACGTTTGTTGACACTTTGTGCTGTACTCAATGGAATGTTTGCTCTCTCAGCCTCCATCTCCATCATTTGTTGGAAAGATAGTGAGGAACTAGACGTCTCCTCAAGCTCTTCAGGCATTGCGAACAGAATCGATGTTAGTTCGCCAACTTTCCTGCCACATTCTCCATGAATCCCTTCATCCCTGTACAGATTGCTATTCTTTGAAGCCATCTCTGAAAGTTCAAGATCATCACTAGACCTGCACGACATCGAGGATCGACCGGAACAAAACACATCTTCAAAATCTGAGGATTCAGCCCCGGAATTGTCCCTCAATCTTTCTCCATACCCTTCTCTCCAATCACAACACACATTCATAGAATTCCCATTAACAAGAGGAGTTCGATCTAATCCCATCTCCATCCAATTCAAAAACTTCCCCCGACGCTCACGAACACTTGTCGGGCTTCGATTCCATACATCATAAACCAAACTCCCATCAACCCAATTGTTGAATCTAGGATGAGAATCAAATGCCGGTTCAATACCATCAGAATTGGCATCAGATATCGAAGGAGCATTAATCTCCTGGGCATCAAAAAATGGGCATTCCTCATCTCCGCTAACGCTACCCATTATTCCTCACAGTTCACCCCATGAAATCGCCTCAAGAACACGGCATTATATGCAAGAAGAAAAAAAAAACGAATACCCACTACACAAAAAGCCAAAAAAATACAAAAAGGAAAAGCGCAGATCAGTTTAACAGAAAACATATTAAATTATATAAGAATGACAATGATTGCAGCAAAACAAAATAAAAGGAAATCAGACATGGATCCCAAGCAAAACCCATTGAACCTAGCCTAAGAAACAACAACAAATTGTTTAAGCAAAACGAGAAACTACAAAAATGGGGTAAACAAAACCCATGAAATAGAATTCGCAAACACACTCAAACCAATACCCACAAATCAAATTCGAAGATCACAGAGAAACACGTGAAGAAAACGAAAATGACGATTATCAGAGTTAAATTAGAATTTGGGGAAGATTGAAAAGTGCTCTTACATGGGGATTTGGGGTTTTCGTTTCTAAGAGATCTCTTTGAAACTGAGAATGGCGCAGATCGAAGCATCCATGGAAATTTGGAGCTCTTTTTTGGAGTCTCTTTTTCTATGAAACTATGTTAAAGCAGAGAATGGGGGGCAGTACAAGAAAGAAACTATAACAATTAAAAAGGGGTTATATGGAATTCGCAAGGATTAAAACAAACAAAATTTGAAAAAAGAAAGAACAATGGAAGAATATGAAGAAAGGTTAGAACAGGAAAATTAAAAATTAAAATTTTTATCGAAATTCGTGGTTTGATGGACCGCGAAATCAGATTCCAAGACTTGGTATGTTTGTGCTCTCTCTACAAAAATTGCGTGATTAAAGTTTTTTTTTTTTTTCCTTCTTCTTCTATTTCTCTATTTTTTTTAGAATATACTACTTATTTAAATTAAACCATAACTTCAATTTAAAAATATTTAAATATTTTACGAGATTCAAACTCATAACCTTTTAATTTATAAGTTACATTACTAGAATCGAACTAATGTTTTTATTGACAATATTTCATCTTAATTTGATTATTAATAAGAGTTATTACTCAATATTTATAAATGTGCTTATAATTAAAAGATTTTAAATTTGAATTAAATGCCTCTAAAATGGATGAACTAAAAAAACCAATAAAATCTTGCACTGTAATTTCAAATTTTAATAGATTTTTTCTTTTTATTGAATTGATATGTATTGGTGTTTATTATTTTTATTATATGAATAATTGCAGTAGATATTCACATTTTAAAACTTATTACAAAACTATTCAAATATCAAATTATTTACTATTCTATTTTTCTATTTTTAAATGTAATTAAATTTATATTTTAATTCCTAAGTTATCGTCTTCGAATTCCATATTTTTAATTTCCATTTTTGTAGATGTCAAATTTAATAGTTTCCATTTGAGACCATTTTTTTAATTGATGCACAATTTCATAATTAAACTGCCATAAACATAAATTCTATTTATATCTCACATTTCCTCTTACCTGAACATTCATTTCCTTGGTTATTTTCTTAGCAAAAGTCTATACAACTCTTCACAGAAAATTCACCGTCGTTCACCATTTCTCAAGCCGTCGTTCATCAATCACCTACGACTTGTCGTCGTTCACCTCACCGTTTTTTTGTTCTTTACACAACCATCAATTAACAATTTATCCTACCAACCAAAAATTTCTACTATCCAGTCATTCATCTTCAACTTATCGCCGTTCATGATGCCTTATCCATCATTTCCTCCATTCCCCTTTAACAAATAACATTGCATGGATTTTATTCCCAAACGCTTTATTTAGAAATCTTGTTGTTGTCGTCAATGAAAATCGCAATAAATAAGATAATCTTTCATTTTCTATATGTCTTAAATTTGTATTCACAAATAATTATGTGTTTTCATAATTGTAATCCCGTTGTCTATTTTATTTAGTACTGTTATAATACTCATGTATACTTGTTCCTTTCTCATAAGATTTTGCAATGACGTATTACATTTGTATTTTATGACATTATATTAGCATTCATGTTACATCTATTATATGGGGTATTACGTAAATAACACATTCTTTCAAGTTTATATAGTTTATATCATACTATACATTGTAAAAAAAAAAAAAGAGTTTGCATATGTATTCAAACTGTATTACATAAGTATTAAGTTGTATGCGACACCCTAATTTATCGAGTATGTATATTTTTTAAGTTTGTTTAATATATTATAGTCAAAAATTAAAAAAACTAGTCGTAATACTCATATTTAACAAAAGTATAATGCTGACAAAAATACCAGCATGAATACTGATGTCAAATTATCTATAATATTGTTTAACAAAGGTATAATGTGGACAAAATGACTAGTCAGAATATTGTTGTCAAATTATCCATAATACTGTTTTCAATTCACTATAATATCGATATTATTACGTATTATATTATATTTAAACAAACAAAGCCTGATTGAATGTTCCAATATATATACCCATATTCATAATATCAATTACAAATGGAATACTATTATTGTTTACATCAATGTTATCAAACAATAATTGTACTACTCTATAAAACTTTATAATACCAATGTACATTATAATTGTTAAATAATTATACGTGCTTATAAATCTCGATTACTTTGATGAAATATAGTAATGTTGCATCACGATGAAATACGAAAAACCCTCAATCACAATTTGTAGAATGGAAGAGATTTCGCTGGCATTTTATGTGAGTGACGGTGAGTGATTATGAAAGACGATTCTAGGGGGAGTTTTTTCAATAGTACGAAAATTAAGAAAGTTCAAAATACAAATTTAAAAATGAGGAGAGATTCAAAGTAATCAAGGTTTACTTCCTTGTATTTTGGTTTAATGAAAATGGATATAATTATAATGGTAGGGGTATTATTGTACTCTACAAATTAATCAATTTTCCTAATTATAAATAGATGAATATTGATGTAAATTGTTTGGAAATTTGCTAGGTTTGTAAATTTTTTTGCCTAATCTAGCTAGTCACGTAAAGAGCTCTATATTCATGTTTAATTTAGATACTCACTTACGATTAAATTAATTTATTTTTACATATTCAACAACTAAATGTTGTAGGGTGATGATTTGAGAAGCAAGAAATGAGATGGCCAACAATGAAGGGAAAATAGATAGAGAGAATTAGGTTTATTCAATGTAGAAGATGGTGGAAGCTATTAGCCACACACAATAATAAAACCTATCTCAAACTATTTATATGAAATATTTTAACCTAATGAACTCAACGTGCCTTTACACTAATACTAATATATTACTCAATCAATTTTAATCTTAATTTAATCAATACTCTAACATGCCGGAGGTACTTGAATGAGGAGTTAGTTTGAAAAGTTGTTTTGAGGAGTTAAAAATTGAGAGTTGTAGCCAAAAATTCGTTTGGATGTGGTTTTTTCTCTAAAGGAGTTAGAGTTAAGATTTTGTTTCAATGTAGATTTAAAATGAATAATTATTTTTAGTAGTTAAAAAAATGATTAGAAATGAGTGGTTAAAAATTAGTTATTTTGAATGATTAGAAATAATGAATTATTTTGAGTAGTTATAAATGAATGGTTGAAAACGGGTTAGAAATGAAAAGTTATTTTTAATAGTAAAAATGAAAAGTTATTTTCAGTAGTTACAAAAATTCGTTTGGATATAATTTTTTATTGAGTAGTTAGTAAATGTTGAATCTAAATCATCTTTAAAGATAATTATTTAAATTTAAATATGGCAAACGAACACCACTGTACGGTCAAATAATTTGTTCAATAAATACATGTAAGGTTGGAACATTTACAGAGAAAAATAAAACAAAAAATTTATGTAATGTTTGTTTTTAACAAAAATCTATGTAGTGTTTACTGTCTTAATTTGGTACATTTTCAATAGTTCGACTTTCAAATACACTTAACAAAAAAAAAAACCTAAATTTTAACATAACTTAATAGATAAGACGCCAATCATGGTATCAAAGATAGTTCCAAGAAAAAATAACTTTAATATTGATGGGAGAATAATACTATAAAAAATGTTTTTTTAGTATAAATTGGAGGAGAGAGATCAACAAATCCTACATAAATGACATTATTGTTCTCAAATAATATGAGAGTCAAATACCGATTTTTAAAATTGAACTCGTGACCGCAGTGTTCAACTGGATTGTAAATATATATATATATTTTTTAAACTAGATTTCTAATTCTTATGAGTGGAGAATATGAGATATAGTAAAGATCTAGTTGGATTTGAAATCCTTTTGGCTCAAATGGTTTTCTATATTTCTTATTAGAAAGAAACTTTATTAATTGTCTTGAAAAATACATAGGAATACTTCATTGTACAAAAAGAAAATAAATGAGAAAAAAAAAAAACCCTATTTGATTGAATGAAAATCTACTTTGACTATTTTGTTATTTGCTGATAATAGTGCATTTACTAGGTTGAAATAGATGAAGAATCTTATGCTTTTTTTTTTTTTTAATAAATGATACATAGTTGCAAATTAATTTGGATTGGGGCTATTTTTACCTTGAACTTGAATTCATTTTTTAATTTAGAAAATTTTGCTTACCTGTCAATTTCAATTACTTAAATCATGAACATGATTGAAATAATTATTGAATGTTTACATTTAATGGGTAAGATTTGAATAAATGCAATGCAAAAGTTAACATTAAAAAAATTTCCAAATCCAAATAATTAAAACTATATCACAAAAAGGCATTGCAAAATCTTGTTGGTTTTATTTAAAAAAATTTGGGAAAGATTTATGCTTCCTTGTGTTCTTAAAATTACAAGTGGGGAGTAGGTTGCCAAAATTGTAGCTTCCCATTAGATGATTGAGTCAACACCTAAGACTTTTGACTTTGATTTCCAAGAAATTAAAATAATAATCATAATAATAATGAGTATATTCACCCAAATGTATATGTTTTCATGCTACACTATGATATCCTCAAATTGACTAATGCTTTATTTGGACCTTAATCTTCTAAGAAAATTAAAATTTTTAATAAAATATTTACCTCCTAACTTTCACCCATTTTTGCATAAATTTGGGTTTTAATTTAGTAAACAGCAAATTATAAGTCAAATAATGATTCTCGTTATTAACGGTAGTTTAAAATATTGTGTAAAAATATTCATTTAACAAAACTTTAGATTATATTATAAATTTGGTCTATGTTTCATTTTTTACATTTATAGTTTTTGCTGTTGTTGGTATCAGGTTAATTTCAATTTGATCCTTATAGTCCTCAATGTTTCAATTAAATAGTATAATTTGGAGTGCCATGTGAGCCAATAAATTTTCTAATAGAAATTATAGGGATCACAATTCACAACTAAGTTGAAATAGTCATTTATTTGTCTATGAGGGATGGAGTAGTTAATAAAAGACTTTAACTTTGAAATACGTTTTCTTCAAGTTTCGATGTTCGAGATCGATGTGTGAAATTTATTTATTAACACCTGTCAATTATATCTCCATTCTTTTAAAGTATTTCGATACTGTGTTTGAAGGAGAAGTCAGTCGTGCTTCAAGTATTAGAGAAGCAAAATTTCGACTCCCTTCATAAAAAAAAGGCCATTTATTTGAATTTAATAATAAATTTTGTTTATATGAACAACAAATTTAGTCTAGTTTAAATCAAATATTACAAAACACAATAACTAAAATACAAAATTATAAAGCAAAATTGAAACTATGTGTTGTATGTCATGCATATTCAAATTGCCTAGCCGTAAAATATCGTTAAATTAAAATAAAAAAAGGGCTAAGTTGTAATTTAACGTCGTGTTAAATTTTATTTTATTTTTTACTTTGTTTGAGAGAGTAAAAAAAAGTGGCGGTGGACGATGACCGGGTCGATTAGGACTGGTCAACGATTACAAAATTGACGGTTCACCGTTTGATTTTTTAAAATTCAATTAGGGCGAAATGACAAAATTACCCTTGAGCTTTTCCAAGTGTCCGTAACAATTAGTCACTGACAACAAACCTGTCATTACCCTTAGTGGAAATATGGTTATTATCCATCTCCCTCTCAATCTATGCCCATCAATCCCATTTACTTCATTTCATCCCTCAATCATTTTCAATCTTCAAATTTCAACATTAATAATTTTGATTTTTGATTTGCCCCATTCACAAGTTCTATGCCATTTTCAAACTCATTTTCTAGTTGGGTATTGTTGATTTTTAAGTTTAATGGGAAAGTGGAGTGGAGTCACAATGTTGAGTATTGTCTACTTTAAGATTGTATAATATTTGACCATAACATACTTTTAATCACATTTTGAATGTAGAGTTCAAAATGATCTTGTCATCATTTGATTAATGAAAAAAAAAATTTGCCAAACAAAAAGAAAACTTTTTCTTAACAACAAAATAATTATTTAATAGACATAAATGTATGCGCATGATTAAAAAGTTATAAGTTTTTAACTCTAATTATGTTAATTCTTTTTTAAAAAAATATTATTTTAAAACGATCTTACTTTAGGATTTAGGAGGGAGAAAAACCACTATGCCATAATTAGTTTATGTAAATCAATAATATTTTTAAATCATCTAAATTTGAAGATTGTTTGTTTCATATATATTCGTGAATATATAAGTTAACTTATACATGTATTGGTTGTTCTTACAAAATAATTACTTAAATTAAATTCATTATCTGTTAGATTTTTAAATCATTCTTAACTAATGGGACAACCCACCTCTTAAACTATTTGGGAAAAGTTTTTTTTTTAATCTTTTTTTTAAAGAATTAAGTATTCTTTTGGTTTTGTTTTGTTTTATTTTTTTTTTTTTTTTGTAGGGCATTAAAATGAAAAAAGAAGAATTATAATGAGTTGACTTAGTGGTAAAAGAAAAAAGTTCCGTGGATAAAGATGATGGATTCAATCATAGTAACAACGTTTTAAGGAAATAATTTAATTTTTAAATATTTTTTTGATATTCTAATATTGTATAGTCATACACTATATGTCTTGTGAAAATAATTTGCATGTCTAGCTCAAACTCTAACAAATATTATAAAAATGAAAAAGAAGAAACCAATAAAAAAATAATGAGATGAAAAAAATTATCGAGCAAAACCTCCTAACTAGGCTTAAAAAGCTCTAGTTTTATTTGTTAGGTCTCTCTTTTCTTCAACACAATCATTCGAAAGTGATGTTAAAAGTAAGAATAAAAGAAGGATGTATGATAAAAAGATACATATGTATTATTCTCAAAAAAAAAAAAAAAAGAAAAAAGAAGAAGATACATATGTATTATATGAATGTTAAAAAACTACTAAGAATGTATTACTGTTTTTCGAATAAAATATGAGTAAAATATTGATTTTTAAGATTGAATTCCTGTCTTTAAAGTTAAATTGAATAACAATCAATCTACTAAATCATAGAGATGTCCATTTTCCCGTGGAGAACCGTCTCGAAGGAGGCGGTGAATCCCCGTTTAGGCGGGGAATCGGAGTGAGCGGGAAAAAAAAATTCCCCGCCAGCTAAACGGTCCTGGGGACGGGGAATGCATTCACCATCATCCCCAATTTCCGCCTCGTTTACATTATTTATTTATTTTATTTTTAAAAAGTATATATATTTTTTCTCTTTTTACCAATTTAATATTGATAAACTTTTTTTTTTGTAGACATATTTATATAAATAAATATTTTTCTTTAATAATTAACTATCTCAATAAAAATTAATACATATTTTTTCATGAAAAACCATCTATTTGAAAAATATTATAAAAAAAATTCTTATAAAATAAAGATTAGAAAAAATAGAAAAAAGGGAAAAAAATTTCCGTGGGGAACGCGATCCCCACCCATTTCCCGCGATGAATCCCCGCCTCGATTCTCCCAAAAAAATAGTGAATTTTGTACGAACGATGATTGATTTTGGTGGAAGAAATGGGAACAGTGAACTCATTTACTAGCTCCGTCCGCCCCGTAAACATCTCTACTAAATTAAGACACCACCAACTTTTTCGAAAGAAGTATAATATTAACTAAACACAATCAATATAAGAAATATGTTACTAAAAATACATGATACTAAAATATATTTTATAAAAAGAACTTATAGTACTCTCCGGACGTATTATTAGGGTAATAAAATTTTATAATCCAATACAAAAATAAAAAAATAAAAATAATAATAATAGTACAGCCTTTTATCAGCAAATGGGTTAGTGTGTTCCCTAAAAAGCCATATAATTTCTCAAAAGTCTAAAGTTAAACATACTTTTGTTCCCAATTAACGAAACAATTTACTAACAAACAATTGATTTAAAATCCCTTCTTTTTGCCTTTAGATCATCATTTTAATTTGTTGTCATCATCTTTCTTGTGTAAATTGGTTAAAAAAAAAACTAATATGAGACAAAATTTGGTGTCTAATAACTATTGGAAATTGCAAAAACAAAGCAAAAAACTGTTCAAAGCAAAAAAAACCTAATACAAATAAATTTGTTCATAGTTATTAATTAAAAGAATTGATAAGGTTGTACGTTCCAACTCCCAACTTTTTAGTTTAATATAAAAAAAAAAAAAAAAAGAAAAAAAAAAAGAAATATGGTTCTGAACAAAAAAGAAATCATCATATTTACATTCTAGTTCAAGTTTATTATATGAAAAAATATCGATATTTATTACATCTGTCTCAATTTCTGATCAGAGAAAGAGATTAAAGAATAAGAAATTAAATTAACTTAATGTGAAAAAGGAAATATAATTGGCTTTATAAAGTTTTTTTTTTTTTTTTTTGAAAGCACACAAGTTTAATGGTGAATTGCACAAGTCATATTCAACATCCAACAAAGGGACAACTTTTTTCCAATTTCATTGATCAGATTCAACCCCCTCTCTTTCCATATTATTATAATACATTAATTCTTTCAATTGCTTTTTCCACTGATTAAGGGATCCATCATTGATATTTTACCATTTCCATTGATAATTATACATATTCATCAACTTTACTAATTGCTTTTCTAGAGCCCCTTCTAAAATTTAAAATTCTATTTATATTTTTTTGTTATAATATTACAAATTTGACTCCTAAGTTAGAATTTAGTTCTCATACTTTAAAAAGTTAAAATTTTATTTATATAATTTGATAAATTTTGCAAATAATTTATAAGTTAAAATACCATTTTAGTCAATAAATTTGAAATTTTATTTCATTTTAGTCCGTTAGATGTAATTTAATCCATAAGGTTTTAAACAACATAAAATTGATTTATATGATAAATTTGAAATTAATTTTAATTGAAATTGATTCAATAATATTAATACTAAAAAAAATAAAAATAAACATGTTTTAAATCATTTATAATAATAATAATAACAACAAACCTATCATACATAAGGACCAACTTTGAGCTTTTTGTTATAGCTTACGAAATAGAATGGCACAATTTCTAAAATACATCGACTAAATTAATATTTTAATCCACTTCTATCGTTAGAAGCCGTTAATAATAAGTTTTTTTTTTAAAAAAATAAGTTATTATCTATCCATTTGTCGATATATATTTATATATATTTACTTAGCCCTAGTTCTTACTATCATTATAAATTTATTTTTATAAAAGAAAAATAAATGCTGGATAATGTGTCCGATTTAACAATTGTGGGATAAGTTTTTCAATTTTATGAGTGAAGATGTTTATTTATCATATTAAGAAGTATCCTACATTTGTATATAACTCAATTAGTTAAAATACTTTAATGTCATTCTATTGTTTTTGCAAGCGAATCTTTAGCTCTCTTGGATAAGGTTAGATTTTATTGAAGAAACATCAATATGTAGGAGATGAACTTGAAATTACTTGAAAAGGAAAAAAATTTGTACTAAATAAACTATTCTCACAAAATAAAGGTAAATGTGGTCAAATTTTGAATTATTTGTATCTATAGTCATTAATACTGATGAAATAAATTCCAGATCTAAGTATACAAATCCAAGAACAAACATATAGAGATGAATCTAAAGCAAGCAAATAGAAGGATCAAATGGAGAAAAGAAAAGCACACTGGATATAAGTGGTTCGGACTATGCCTACCGTCAGAATGTGAATCGATCGAGATTGATCGAGTTCACTCACAATGCCATTGCCATAGATGTACAAGAGCTCATAAGGTGGCTAGAGTTTCTAAATCTCTGTCAAGGAAGGAGATAACTTAAATGAGGCTTTATATAGTAGCACTCATTTTACACAACTCTCATGGTTAATTAACTAACCCCCAAATTAACCCAAGTTACATTTAATTCACCATATGGGCCAATGATGTGTAATTCACCTAATAACAAATACGTTTTAATATTGTATTATAAATACTCATTACTACACAATTATCCATTACTAATATATTATTATGTATTACTAATACAGTATTACCATCAGTATCCATGATCATGGTTGCTACCTTTTTTATAAAGTTATCATATTTAATTTGTAATTATTTTCTAAATTTGACTAAATTTTAAGATTCCAAAAAAGAAAAAAAAAAAACTTGAAACTTGTACTTTAGAAAATAGCCAATATCCAATGATAAAAAGACTAAATCATCGAGGGTGTTTGGATGCAAAATTGTAGAGTGATTATAAATGAGGGGTTATTTTGAGTGATTAAAAATTTGAATTTTAGTGATAGCTCGTTTGGATGTGGTTATTTGTAGAGAGGTTGCATTTAATAACTCGTTTGGATGATGATTTTTGTAGAGGAGTTACAAATAATAGCTTGTTTGGATGTGGCTAGAAATGAATTATTATTTTGAACGATTAGACATGAGTGATTATAAATGAATGATTAGCTATGAATAACTAGAAATAAGTCATTAGAGATGAATGATTATTTTGAATGATTAAATTAAGTGATTACAATAGCTCGTTTAGATGTGATTTTTTAAAAAAAAGTTGTAAAAGTTCATTCCTAATAGTTTGTTAATTCCTTCAAACAAACACCGTCTAAAATAGATGGGAAGGGGGATTCAAAACATTTTTTTATTTGAACCCTCAATTTTTTTGCTTCGATCCGTGACCATGGAATGAAAGTAGATCAACATCAAATCAGATAACCAGTCGCACTACCGATGCATTCGATAAACAAATCCATTTTTGAAAATTTGCTAACATTATAAAGATTATAAATAAATAAATAGGATAAAAGAAATTATATGAAAAATAGGAAAAAGAAATGTTGGTTTAAGAAAACGAGCTATGCAAAAAAGTGAACTGTTGTGTAATTTAAGCGGTAAGCATCACTCACATAATATAATGTCATTAGTAAAAATTAAAATGAGTATAGTTGATTTGATATCTTGCATTAATTATCTCAAAGTTAGAGATTCAACTCCTCCATTTCAAATATTGTTAAAAAAATAAATAATGTCATTAGTTAAGTTGTAAAATTTGAGTTTATGTCATACACACTTTTTTTTTTCTTTTTGGGAAAATGAATGATAATGCATTATAAGCATGTAGCTAATTTCACTTCTTTTATTTTTATGACTTTTCTAAATTTGAGTTTCAATATATATATATATATATACATACATATATATAGCCTAATCAATGAACCAACCATGTATCTGCCTAGCACATGATTTTGCATTTTCCACATGATATTGGATTTAATTTTGTGTGAATCCAAAATAATTATTTGCATCCAACTTAGCAATAATATCATTAAATTTTATTTTATTATCAAAATGTTTCAAAATGATCTAGATCAAGCAGGTGCTTGACTTTAAACCACCGTCACCCAATAATCTACAATCCTAAAAATTATCTTACTAATTGAAAAAAAAAATGATTTAATTACTATAAATCATGATTTTGAAATGAGAAATTTTGTGTACCTATGTTATATAAAACCCTTATCAACTCATTAAAAAAAACTCGTTGTGAAAATCTGTAAAATAAATTTTAAATTTAATCCTTAAATCTCAAGACTTAAATTTTAATGTATATATATCTAATTAATAGGTTTTGAAGTTATCAATTTTATGTCGGATAAATCTTTGTGATTATTGGAAATTTTAACACTCACAAAGTTGAAAGTTTAATGTCTTTAGACAAAATTCAATTTTATGTTCAATGCATTAAATAATTACAAACTTGTTTCATATATCAAGAGCTAATAGTCTTACTAGACACAAAATATAAATTAAATACATTTTTTTTTTGAATTTGAAAATATTGAAAAACTATTACAAATGGATATAAAAGTTAAAAAGATTTTAAACTTCTAATTTTATCATATTTTTATTTGATAAGAGTAAACATATGCATGCAAAAATTAAATATCTATCTCTTAAAAGACACAAGATCTCAACCAAGATTTTGGGCACAATAAACAATGATGGTTCATGGAATTGCATAAGTAAGAGAGAGAGAGAGAGGTGAAGCATTTCTTTGCTTCATTTGCAAATAAAACATTAACCAAATTCCATTAACAGTTGACATACCAAAATCTACACATTGCATGCATGGATTTGGATGGTCAATAATAATTAAAAGTAGTTTTTAAAAAAATAATAATTAAAAGTACACAAATTTTGAGATTTTTGGATACCCAATGCCTTCTCTTTTATTTCCTCTTTCCAATTCTTCCCTCAAATTCACTCCAATAGAAGAGCCTATCCTTTTGGCTTTGTTTGGATTACTTGACTTACAAAATTAAGAAAAATATATGATTTTAAAAAAGTAATAATAATAATAAATGAGGTGTTTTGAGAATGAGAAAATCCACACGTTTGGATTGTAATAATTAAAGACCCATGTAATTTTTTTTTTTTTTTTTTTTTTAATAATAACAATTAATATTTTCAAAAAGACGCATGTAATTTAATGTAATGTAATGTTTGTTTTTCATAATAATTATAATGTTGCAAAGTGACGCCCGACAAGAAGTAAAAGAAAGAGAAAAGAACATGATGTGTTCATGTTGCACTTTTAGATTAAAACAAGTCCAACCTATTTTTGATAGATATATTTTTCTCACTTTTAAGTTTTAATCATCAAATATGTGTTAGAGTCATCAATTGCTACATATGGAAAACTTTTTATAAATCTACATTAATCATGTTAGTGTAACTTAGATTTCAAAATTTTAAAATATTGTATTTATAATAAGTTAGATGGTAAAGTTTTATCTATTTTAAGAAAATTTTCTATAATTTGATATTGAAGAGTTGGTAATTTAAATTACCAAACTTCAAAACATAAATTTTATACCCAATTTACATATACTTTAAAATTGTGTTAAAAAATTTATTACATAACATTTTTTCTTTTAGATAAATGAATTCTTGCAACGTGACTCGAATCATTTAATATCTTGTCATTATATTGTTTTAATATTTTTTTGGGTTAAAAAGATATCTACCATTATTGTTTTTTTTTTTTCTTTTTTTTCTCATTAATTAAATTGAAAATGAGTTATTGAAAGTAAGATTCCACTCAATGTTTGGTCGGTAAAGTTGAATTATGAAGCCAAAAGAGAGGGATTAAAGAGACACAATGTTGGAAATATGTTTTGTTTTGATTTGATCAAAGTGTGTTTAAAAGGTCAAATTGTGTTAGCCAATTATGATGTCAATTCCCTTTGACAAGTTACAACCTTTACCAAACCACGCTTGACTATTTCTTTATTTTATAGAAAATTTCCCAATTAATTTGAATTACACAATTGTATGAGATTTTGTCATTTAGCTGTCCTATGAGAATTCAATTTTGAGTTGTATCAAAGCTAGGTTTGCCTACGACATTTTTGCTTTTCACTTTAAAAGTTCAACGAATACATATTCATTAAATAAGGCTATGATATATCCAAAGAAACGGTGACATAATGATTTTATTGTTTAGTACGTAAAAATCAAATTTCACACGATGATCACAGATTCAATTCCGAAAATCATTATTTGGAACACTTGTGGGTATGAGTTCAAAAACTTAACTAGCACGATGCATATCAATTTTTAACTTGAATTATTTAAATATTTTAGCTACTCCAAATATTTGAATTTAATGTCAAACTGCAGAGATGAAAATTAAACTCTCATAACTAATAAATCAATTTTAAATCAAAATTGTCATTTATTATTGCATCAAAATTAACGTTAGAATTAATAATTTATTTATAATTATATAATATATTTTAAACTTCCTAGAGTTTTCTTATCAATATTTAATATGGCATTAAATTTTAAAATTTAAAGGACTAGTGTATAACAAGCCAAAAAAACATATTAGTTAGTTTGATTTAATATTCGATCACTTTCTATGATAAAGATATATAATAAATGATAAAAAGAAATATATTAAGAAATTAATTTTAATCATGAGACTAATAATTTCAAAATTAATTTTATATCCTTGAACCTTTGAAACAAAATTTTAACCGCTTCCATCAAAATTTAATGGTAAGGATATTTTACAAAATTTTAACGGTTTCCATTCAAATTTAATGATAAACACATTTTTTAAACGTTTACTAAATTCAAAAATATTTTTGAAAGTTTTCAAAGTTAGACACAAACTCTATAGTTTATGAATATATTTGATAATTTAGCCAATTAACTAACTCTGACCTTTTCAAGTTTACCTAGTCAGTTTATATGTCTCATAATTAATTTTGATACAAATTTAGATGATGTCTTGATATCACTTAAAGTTGTGAAGTTCATCTATGTGGTACAATGGGAGGCAAATCTTGTTATTCTCCAACTTAAAAAAATAGAAAGATAAAATTAATAAAAATTAAAATGTGGCTCTCATTGAACCATATAGGTGAGTTTCACAATTTAGATGATGTTCAGGCATCACCTAAATTGCTCTCATTAATTTCATGAGACAATTTCATGCCTCCATTATGTTTGGTGATTGAGAATATTTATAGAAAATTAATTAATTTTTTTAGGTGATCAAAATAAATTAAATTTCTTAATTTCCTCTTAAACACTCTTTTAGAAATTAATTTTTATCTATGATTCACTTTTAAAATTAAGTTTATGGAGTGTTCAAAAAAATCCAATAACTCGAAGAATATGAGTAACACAATCCAATTTGACAGATTAGATTAAAATAAATGTAATTTTGGTAGGTTGAGTTGGCGATAAGTTAAAATGAGTTTGGATTGATTCAAACTAATCCAAATTTGTTATTATTTTTATTTTATTTTATTTTTTTTCTGAGGTTTTGCAGGGATAACAAAAAATGGTAAAATATTTCCATCTATTACACAAAATCAAAACTAATTAATTTATACAGAAAATTCAAATTGAGTTCCAACAATTGCTGCAAATATTATAAGATAGAAGTGTTGCTGAAGGTAGGAAATGAATTAACACCAAACTAAATAATCAATCGCGCCACCGACTCATTCGGTATGTTAAGAGATTGGAAGTTATTAGGCTAATTTATATAAAAATTAAAAGTAAATAATAAATATATTTGAATTAAAAAAACAATGACCAGATAATCCAACATAACCCAAAAGTAGCCAAAGAAGTAGTACTTCAATAACATTATGCATTACTAAATAACCAATTATCACTTGGAGTCGCAAATGTTGATTTCAAAAAAAATAATAATAATAATAAAATAATAAAAAAAATAAAAATAAAATCTCAACCAAAATATATATAGATTGGATTGCTCAAATACATAGGATTGATAATTCACCAACTCAAAATTTTAAATTGATCTAGAAAATCTTTTTATCCCAATCCTACCCAATTCAATTCATATAGATCCTTATATATAAATATAATTTTTACTTCTTTTTTAGGTTAACTATTATTGGAAGATGAGAATTATACTAATGTTGCTGAATCATTGTTCTTATTTACAATTCCGATACCTTTTACAATTCTACAATATATGAAAGTAATTAAGAGCTCATACTTATGAAAGTCGTTCATTTATCTAAAGTAGGGTTTAAGTAGGTAGGCTTTTCTTGGGACAAAATTTCAACCATGGGTTGGAGTTTTTTAGAAAAGAATCTCTTACTCATTTTAGGGTTGATGAAAAGGGAAATGAAAAAAATAAAAATAAAAATAAAAATAAAAAAAAGAAAAGAAAAAAAAGAGAGTGGAATGGGGGTTGTAAAAGAGGTGTGTGTATAGGAATTAGGGATAGTGGAGGTAGACCAATGCAGAGCATAATTGCACAAACTAGTGAAGGTTATTTGAATACATGGAAAAGCATGGGTTAATCTCTATATATATATATATAAAATAAAATTTATAGTAAAATATCATTTTGATCCATAAACTATTATATTTCTTCCATTTTAATATTTGAACTTTTAAAAGTTCAATTTTAATCTTTGAACTATCATTTTTATTTCATTTTGATCTTTGTATTTTTTTAAAAAAAATTCAAAATAGTCATTGAGTTAAAGAAAAAAAAATTAACCACAGTTAAAAATTGACGAGGTAGTAAAAAAATAATATTAAAAATTAAATAAAATTAGTTTCATACTCACCTCTTTCTTTTTTTTTCCTCTCAAGATCTGAACTCTTAAAAAAAACAGAGCATAAAAAGACAATTGGTTGAAAGTTAATAAACTAAAATGGTAAATAATTTAAAAACTAAAATTGAACTTTTAAAAACTTATAGATCAAAATAAAATAAACATAATATTTTAAGAACTAAAATAGTATTTTATCTTATAATTTTATACATGTAATTTTAAAAGTTAGAATTTAATCTCAATAATTAAATAAAATATAATAAATCATTCATGCCATTGGTAATCAATATCCAATTAACTACAATTAGCCATTCATATGCATTAATGTGAATAGGTTTTGTTTTTAGGTAATTAATTGATTGGATAAAAATGGACTTGTTAATTTCCAAAAAAATTACATTAAACCCATTTTATCCAATAGGCTACTCAATCCACACAATACGACAAAATACAAAAGATCACCTCATTAACAAATTTATAGTCCCAACAGGACTAATAATTTTGGTATCATGTACAATTAAGAGATTATAGACTCGAGTTTTTCAACTCAACTTAATTCATCGATCATCATAAACAACATAGACAATCAAAAAACTTATTCTAATTTATTTTTTTCAAAATTATATGGACCAAATTTATAAGTTAACCAAAAGATGGTTGTTCTCACAAAAGGACCAGATAGCTTCCCACTATTCATTCCCTTTCTCTTTAACCATTGCCTTCCACTTCACTATCTTCCAAATATCTTCAATCAAACAAATTTTAATTCAGTATTGCTCTCTTCTCTTCACTTTGTGTGGTTATAATTTCATCTTCAATTTGAACTTTACAGCATCCCATGATCTAATGTATCATGCCTTATATGCTCACTTTGCTAGGACCCTTAATGTTTATGAATATTATGTTCTTATGATAGAAAGATATCCAATGTGAAGATGTTTCTTTGTCCACGATGTCATATGAGGACGATAATGTAATGATTTGGAGTTTGAATCACTTGTTTTCGTAGGGACCTCAAGATTCAAAGACAATAGGGGACGTTTAGGGCAAGGGGAAGAGAACCGTTGTTGGGGAGTAACGATTGTCAGTGGGTAATCATTATTAATGTTTAAGCTGCAAATAATGATAATGATTAACTATGGATAATCTTTGTCTGTGTTTTGATTGAAAGTAATGGTTAGTGAGAAATGTTTGAGTCATGATGTAACTGTCTGCACCAGTTTGCACATACCTCGACTATTGTCACGAGACATTGTTTGACCCTATAATATTTTGATGTCAAGGAAACCGATAAGAAATTAATTTCTAAGCAAATGATCATCATAAATTAAACTCATCACTTCTTAGTTATTCATGACTATCTTGATCATTAGATTACTCAATAATAGTTAAGTGATGACGAATTATTGGAGTACAATGATAATGGTTAGAAGAAATTGTAATGAATAATAATTACTATTCATTACCCAGGTAATAATTATTGGTGGCCCAAATAAGGAGAAATTATCCATTACTCTTCTCCCTTAGAGAGCCCCAAAAATGGCCCCTAGATTTCTTCTATACTAGAATTGAAAAGGGAGAAATGAACTGATTATCCACAAACTTACATTGAAAGAGGCCGTAAGTGACCCATTAATGTGAATTAGACTTTGGAGTTGGGGTGGGTTTTTGATATTGGTTACAAAAACCCCATTAATGGAATTGGGTAAAAGTAGGACTTCTAATTGAGTTTAAAGATCAGTTTTTGTCACAATCAAACAATAATAAATAGAGGGCAGGAAAAGATCAAAGAAAAAATATTGGGATCTGAGTTTTGATGGAAAAGATCTCTGGAAAACACAGAAACAGCAGAGTGGCAGATGCTAAAAGAAAATAAAAGGGTGGACCTTGCAAAACCCAAACACAACAAAGTGCCTATTAACAGTATTATTACTATCATTATTTATCATACTCAGAAAAAAAAGGACCACGGTAGTAATGGTAGAGATGCATCAAATAAAGAGAGCTGATGATACATATCTGAGGGCTGACAGGCAGAGATGAGATGGTTGTGTGAAGGGGTGATACTCGTTTGGTTTTTTTCGGTTTTAGGTTAAACAAAAAATCAAACCGATCCAATCAATTTGACAAAAAGAGGAACCGAACCAATGTGTATTAAAAGGCAAAACCATTGGTTTGATTTTCCTCAGTTTTTAGGCCAAATCGAGAACCAATCCGATCCAATTGATTTGACAAAAAGAGGAACCAAACCAATGTCCAATAAAAGACAAAATCATTGACTCGATTTTTTTCAATTCGGTTCCTCTACGATTTTATTCTTTTTTATTATTTTACATGCTATTTTACTTTCAACCCTTATTTGAATACATTTTTCCTAAAAATGATCTTAAAATTTATAATTAAATTAAACAAAAATAACTAATCATTTACCAATAAAAAGTTAAACAAACATATAAAAAGAAATGAAAGTAAATAAATCAATATTGGTTCGGTTTGATTTTTATTAGTTCTTACAAATAGAAATCGAATCGAACCAATAACTTTTGATTTCCTCTAAATAAGAACTGATATGTTGAATATTATGTAAAAAATTCAAACCAATTCAATGGATCGATTTAATGCGGTTCGATTTTGTTGGTTTTCGGTTATTATTATCGTCGAATTGCTTTCTGTCAAAGAGAGGCTTTTTACGAGTAAATATGATAATGAAATGAAGTAGGCAGCCTAAATTAGGACCACCCGAGTGGTTTCTTTCCAACTGCAAAGTATAGAGTGGTCCTAAATATGATGACAATCATAAGATTGGAAATGGAAAGAAAGGTCACAATGGTACAAACCTCATATGCAATCTGAATTCGTACAGCATATCTTGTGAGATTTGTCACAACATGGCCGGCCATGCTTTCCTTTTCGCCTTCTCCTGCACATATATATACATTTAGAGGGAGTTAGAGGTAAGGAGAAAAGAACTGTTGTTGAGGATATCAATTGTTGGTAGGTAACCGTTATCTGTATTTGAGGTGTAGAGAATGGTTAGGAGCTAATAATTGTCTGTGTTTAGCCCAGAGGTAATGGTTAGTGAGAAAGATTTAAGATATGATGGATTATTGAGCAGTACGGTCATGATTATTGAGCAGTTCGATAATTGTTAAAGGAGGGTTTTTATGAATATTGATTATTGTTCATTACCTGAGTAATAATTGTTGGCGACTCAAACAAGGAGAAACTAACCATTACCCTTTTCCCCTAATGATGTTCGAGGCCCAAACGGCCCTATAAATAAATAAATATATATACACACACTCAAGTTCAGCCAAAGCTATCCCTTTTGGTTGGTTGGGTTTGTCTTTGAGCTTTGTTGCTCCTTGCAATCTTTGCAACTCAAAGGGGGAATGACCTGAATATCAACGGGGATTGCAATTAGAGTAGTGTTTGAATTTGTGTACCTAAAACATTTGTGTTTGTTGGTAAGTTCAATACCTTAAGAATGAAGAACAGATCATAGCAATGCTGATGTAACAGTTTTCTGCAATGAATTCCAACCCAAGACAATGATCCTTGTCCCCCCATAATGCAATCCTAGTTTCCAAAGACATCGGGACAGGCCAGAATGAACCAAATTAAGGAAGCCTTGGAATAATTAGACCTGCAGCAGTTGGCCCAATATATGGACCTTTCACCAGAAAAATGTTCTTTAGACCCATGGTACAGGCTGGTAACAATTGCAATCATTCAAGTGATGAGAAAACTAGATAGTCATATCTGATATACTGTATCCTTACATATCATGTAGCTCTTTGAGACTTTTGAATGCTACAAGAAAAACTTGGCATATTTGGGCAGGTAACATTCATATTCAGCTAAAGCTATCCTTTTTGGTTGGTCTGATTTGTTTTTCAGCTCTGTTGCTCCTTGCCATCTTTTCAACTCGACCTGCAATATCCAAAAATTCAGTGGGATTCAATTAGAATGGGCTTTTCTATGGAAGTAGATTAGTAAAAATAGGTCAAGCTTGGCGATTCTTAGGTTGATTTTACCCTCCTTGGCCCTGTATGTAGAAGGCTTCTCTAATGTAGTTCTTGGATAGTTCTCTTTCTTAGTCCTTATCAGTTGACTTCATATGGCCAAATAATTCTTTAGCCAATAGATTCATTCCCTCTGTTATTTCATAGGGATGAAATACAATCTAGATCCTTTCCCTTTGGACCAGGGAATACTGTTATGGTTTTCTTTAATGGATTCCAGCCCAAGACTAAGGCCCTTGCCCCATAATGCAAGTCCTGGTGTCCCACTAAATCTAGACAGGCCAGAATGAACCAAATTATGGAGGCCTTTGAAAAAAAAATTGAAACTGCAGCAGCTGGAAAAGATTAACAATTTCAAGTATGCAAGTGTGATCAGAAAACTAGACAATTGTATTTCAGATAGCTCAATATTAGCAAACTGTTTGAAGACTTTTGAATCAAAGAAGAAATAATTGACAAATTTGAACAATTACAATTGCACCAACATATGTAAGAGCTCCTCGAATTATCAACTGTCAGTATTGGAGGCCATTCGAATCCTCTTAACATCCTTTCTACTAGACACACTTTTGCACTTCTGGGCTAAGAAAACTAAGCGAACTATTAATTAGACATTCATTGATCAGCTTGTTGTGTCTATAATCTACAGACATTGTGGATTTTACAAAGTGAAAAGTTAGACAAAGTGCTCAGTGGGGTATTCATGTTCATATCCATTGTAGTCGTAATACAATCTCTCTCCCTTAGATATATCTCTGTTTGCAATCAGTAGAACTCTACATTCACCATTTACATTGAACCTCACGCACTTGAGGTTTTGCTTTTTTCTACCATCCCTGCATCAGAAAGGCAACTTCAAATCAAAAGGGAGAAAAAAGAAGGAAAAGAAAATGAGAAAACTAAAGCCCCATTCCATAATTATTTGACTTTTTTATTTTAGTTTCTGAAATTTAAACTTATTTTCCCTCAAATTTTGTATCACATATTCCATCTTTCCTTAAAAAAGTACGTGAATGCTAACCAAATTTCAAAATAAAAAAAAAACTTTTGAAATCTACTTCGTTTTGTTTCCTAACTTTGATGTGTAGTTTTTAAAAATATATGTAAGATATAGATATCAAAAAAAGAAAAGACATATGATCAATAGTTGTTGTAGGCTTAAATTTAAAAAACTATAAATTCAAAACAAAATAATTATCAATCGGGGCAAAGGCCTTTGGTTTTTTGTTTTCAATTTTTTAAAATTTAGGTTATTTTATCTCAATTTCAATATATGGCTTTTTATCTCTTCTAAGGAAGTATTTGAATTCCTAACCAAATTCTAATACCTAAAACAATGCAAGTTAGAGGTGAAAGTAAGATTTATAGACTTCAGTTTTAAAAAATCAAAACTCAATCGGTTATCAATAGAATTCAAATCCTCTCAGATTTCTCAAACTAGAAATTGACAAAAACAGAGAAATGAGGGATGAGCTTACGGAGTATAGTTGTTGATTCCATTTATAAAACGGGCAATGTTACTACGTTTATCAGGACAGATGACGAGGCTTTTAGATGGGCTAGTGGCAGACAATAATGTCATTATACTATCCCCATCATCACGTTCACGATTCCTCAAGTAATCAACATCCCCAGTATACTCTGTGATTATGGTTAAATCCTTTATAAACCTATCAGCCTCCACAGTAAACCTGTTGCCATGTATGAATCAATTGAGCTGTGCTCCAATCAAATAAAAGAATGAAACATAAATAATATGCAAATTCACACACCCTTCTCGAGGATCAAAAACAACCATAAGGGGTGGACATTCCCCTCTCTCCATCATACTTCTGCACAAGTTTAAGGTTTCAACGTCCTCTTTAGGAAGAACCTAGAATACAGACATACAAAGACTTGGCATCACAGAAGATATCAAACAAAGAGCCTCAAAACAAAACACTCCGTGTCTAAAACATATATTCTGGCATTGAGAAACTACAACCCTTCAAAATTAGGAGGAAAATTATTTCTACAACTGCTCTTAACATTTATCTGTCTCAGTAAGCACAAGATGTGGAAAATGATCCTTAATTAATTGGGGATTTAACGTCAACAACACATTCTATCTCTTGTATTATATTTCCAGAACGATTTCTAAAATAATTCATCTATAGCAAATGATTTCCTATCAGTGATAGAACTCATCTGGATTTCCTGCTACAAATAAATTAGTTTTGATTATGTGCTATAGATGAAAATGCTTTGCCATTTTTTATTATACATGCAAAATCCCCTAATTAATTCATATAATGAAAACCTTTAGTGATTAATTGTAAATTGTAATTGACATTGGCCTTTGATCTATTCGTTTCTATAATTTGAAACTCCATTGCATACAATAACAACAATGACACCCCAAAAGTTTTAATTTTCCACTAAGCAAGTCATATTAGAACAAATGGCCAAGATTGTTAACTAACATTTGCTTCACTCATTTTCTTTAAGGAAATATGTTGGGATTTTTCCATTTTACCTGCATTCCTCCGTGCTCAAGGGATGCACAGTTTGCTGACCTTGGTGCCATGCCACGCATATACGTAAGCTCGTTGCTGAAATCTGTACCAGTAGCCATCAATGCTGTTGCTAGTGATGCCATTTGTTCCAAGCGTCTTACAGAATCTGCAGTTGGAATAAAGGGCAAGAGCTTCCTTCTCTTCTTAGTAAGAACTAAGCTACCAGCTCGTCTTCGTTTCTTTCGGTTTTCTGAAAAACAACAATAAATGAAACATGATTTCAGTTAGGAACCACTGAACATTTCAAATAAAAAAATGGAGTTAAAATGGAATATCGAGTACCTAGGTTCAAGTCTGTTTGGGAGTCTGCAAGTCTTTGGATGCGGAAAAAATCAACAATTTTAGTTTGAACGAGGGGGAAAGCTGCAAAATAAGAGACCAATAACAGTGAGAAAGAACCATTTAAAATGAAAATAAAGAATTGAATTAGAGTTGGGATAACTATGACATAAGTTTTCAGGAGCGATTATTATTATCAATCTCAAATGTAATTGTTTGCATTTAATATGATGTTTGAGGAAGGTCATGAGTTGAAACCTCTACTCTTTAGTTCAAACCCGTACTTAATCATTTCATTCCAATTATTATCAATTTCCACTTGATAGACATTTTCAAAATTTCCAAGTTTAGAAGTGATGGATAGTATTGGTTGATATAATTAAATTTATCCATCAACTGATTGGAGATTAACCTGATTCAATAGTATTTAACATGCATGCCAGTAGGTTAGTTACTAGAAACAAAAGAAATGTAAAGAAATTTGTTATGAAACTCCCTAACCCACTAGAACAATATACAGAAAAAAAAAAAAAAAAAAAAAAAAAACCTTAATCATGATATCCGCTCAGTAAACAAATCAATCACTTAAACCCGAACACAGAACAATATTTATAGATCTTCAGCTGGAAACCCATTACGCAACTTAAATTCCACAATATATGCCAATAAATCGAACAAACCCAGATCTAGGAATTAACATATAAAGTCAAAAGGGAAGGAAATAAAATCATACATTTGAGCTTCTTGTGGCTGGAGCAGATCGGACAAAGCCAGGATCCTTTTGGAACGGAAGCGAGGATAGGGGAGAGACAAAAGAGATGATACCCTCTATCACATTTGTCGCAGAGAAGAAGCTCAGCCGGAGAGTCGCCGGAGCCGCACTTCCGACAGGAAATGTCGTCGTATTCCTCCTCATCTGAAACAAAATCGAGACGGGCGATTGGGTTTGGAGCTAGGGTTCTTCGCTTGTGCATCGTTTAATGGCGGATGAAGAAACGGAATCGGAATTGTGAGATTGGGAATTTGAGAACAATGTTCATTAGTGTGCGAAATGGGTATTTGAAGAACCAATTTAGGAATTTTCGCGCGCTTTTTCGTTTCCCGGCAAAACTCGGCGCCATTACCATAGTGACATGGGCCTTCAAAATGTTTTGGGCCTATAAGGGTCCAAATGGTTTTCAGCTTCATGGGCTACTAAATGGGCCGAGTTAGGCCCAGTCTCAGCTTCATGGGCTTGGTTTCTGCTCTGTTTTTAGAGTTCTAACATCAGGCTTGTTGATAAACATGTTGATTACCGATACCGAGCTACTTATCGAATTATTTAAGCCATATAACCCATAGTTGGAATTTAGATTGTCTTTGGTGTTTTTGGATTCACTATAGGAATATTTTAAAGCCTAATACTAGGTGATTTCAGTTCGGGTTTTGTCGGTTTTGGGATCAAACCGACAACCTAGTCGATAGCTTTAATTTTTCATTAATTGAGTCTGAATTGATGTCCAATAAAAAACAAAACCATTGGTTCGGTTTTTATTTAGTTGAGTCTGATTTTAGTTCGTTTTCTCTTTTTTATTTCAATGAGAATTAGATTCATTTTTTCAACTTTTTGTCTCATTTTTGTTTTATTTGCTAAAAAGAACATTTATAATAAATAATTTAGTAATTATAGTGTTTTTGCTTCATATTTCACATGTAAAATGGTTCTTTCATCAAATCTCAATATCAATATATTTTGTTTTTCTTAATATTTATATATTCGTTCTGGTTCAGTTTTTATATTAACCTTCCATAAAAAATCAAACTGAACCAATATATTTCGATTTTTTTAAAATATCAGATTAAATAATCCAATATATTGTTTCATTGTTTGTTTGAATTTTATTACTATTGTTAATTTAAACTATAAATAATTTTTGGAGTTGTTTTTCACGCTGTTCATCTTTTTCTTTTTCTTTTTTATTCAATCTTTTTAGGGCTTTTTTTTTTAGCTCAACAAAGATATTGTTTTGGGTGGTCTTTTTCTATTAATCGATATTATATCATTTAGTTTCAATAATTGAACTAATATTTTTATAAAAATATCAATTTTAATAGAAAGACAAAAGAATCCAAAAACACACTTCATTCATGCATGTCTCCAAGCTGGATTACGTCACGAGTAAGAAGAGTTCAGGTGTTTTGCATTGTCTGATGAATAAAAATTATAAGAGTGCCTTTTTAAATTTTTGTGTTGCAAAATTGACCAAGTAAAGAATTTAAAGTACCAATAAACAACATAAAGCCATGCAAAACAAGAAGAGAATTTAAAGTGCGAAGAAACAACATAAAGACATGAAAAATGAAAGTTGAAACTTGTTTCTCTTAGATGGATAATCTGTTTTTTTTCCAAATTAGGTCAAACTTAGGGATGTCCATTTTCCTGCAGGACCTGTCCCTAACGGGGCAAGAAATCCTCGATTAGACGGGAAACGGGGCCGGGGATGGAGGAGAAAAAATTCTCGTTGGCTAAACGGGGTTGGGGATGAGAATTGTATTCCCTGTCCCCAATTTTTTAATATTTTTTCTTAATTCTACTCCTTTAATTTTCAAATAAATATATTTTTGTTGATAATATTTTATATACATATGAATATTTTCTTTGATAATTAACATTATAGTTGAAATTTATAGATTTTTTTTTTTTAAATCTATTTTTTTTTTATCCAAAAAAAATATATAAAAAATGAAAAAGAAAAAAATTAAATTAAAAAAAATCTCCGCTCGGAAACCGATCCCTGCCAGTGCTCCGCGGGGAATCCTCGCCCCGATCCCCAAAAAAAAACCGAAATTTTTCCGAGGACGGGGAATGGAAGCCATTCCCCGTCCCCGCCCCGCCCCATGGACATCTCTAGTCAAACTCACAATAATTATCTTCCATCCACCTAAGTGACAAAATGAATTAAATAATGTTAACTTATAAAGTTGATATAGCTTTATTATCAAATTAAAAACAAAATCGACTAAAAAAACTAAAGTAGATACTTATAAAGGTATTTATACTCGAGTCTTACCACATAATTGGGGTGTTAAAAAAACTTGAAACCCAAATAATCCGAACCAACCCAATCATTGGGTTGGGTTAAATACATTTTTGGGTTGAATTAAGTTCAAAGTCATGAAATGTTCATGGGTTGGGTTAGGTTAAGGATTGACCTAAGGATTGACCTAAAATTAACCCAACCTAACCCAACTAACCCGAAGTTATTATTTAGTTTAAAAATATATAATTTTACTTATAACAAATCGTATATGTGTATATTTGTTTATTTAATTATTATTGTTAGGTCTTTTATTTTCTATATTCTTTAATATTTTTTCAAATCTTTGTAATTTATATATGAGTAATACTTACTTAAGGGTGGCACCTTAGAACCATATGTTTTTATTTTTTTTAAAAAAAAATTGACTTTGATTGATAGAGAGGAAAATGTTAAAGTGGAGAGAGAAATGCAAAAAAGTAAAAACATGTGATTTTAAAGATGACCCTTAGGTAAGTATTACTTATATTATGATAAAATATATAGTCAAATTATGTAAAATATCTTTGTTGGTTTTGATTATATATTTGTTTTATGAAAGTCGAGTTATGTCATCTATTTTTATTATTTTAATTATCTATTTGTTTTATATTTTGTAGTTGGAATCTTCTATATGAACCATGATTGTATATTTATATTCATTTCATTATTTGATTGGACATTGTATTTTATTTATGTATAATGCGAGACTAATTTGTTAAAAGATATTTATTATTATAATTTATTATTGGATCCGATAACCCAATTCAACCCAACCCAAAAATATAAGGGTTGGGTTGTCTCTTTAATTGAGTTGGATTTGGTTGAAAAAATGATCAATCCGAAAATTTGAATTGAGTTGAAAATCTCTTTAACCCAACACAACCCAACCCATATTCACCCCTAATACATATGATTCATTCAAAAAGAATTTGATATTGAAATGAGCTTTTTTTTTTTAGTGCACGACTAGATTTGGACTAAATTTACTTATACTGAAAGAAGGCAAATCCTTTAGTTAAACTTTTTTTTTTTTGAGCTTAAATCTGAGTATAGAGTAGTTAAGACATAATTTTTAAAAAAATGTTTTTAATAACTTATAAAAAAAAAAAAAACAAAAAACAAAAAACCCATGTTTTTTGTTTTTTTTTTTTAAATTTTTTTTATAACAACTCTATTTTCAATTTCTCCATTTTAAATATTAGATAATATGTGATTCTACGATGTTGAAGACTCCTTACATTTTCAAGACTGAGACAAAGGCCACATATTTTCAACATGGGTTTGTGACTCAAAATCAATTGGTAGTGAGGAAAGTAACTCATATGTCTTATAAAAATGTTGAAAACTCTTCATCTGTCTAATATGAGATAAAAGTTACAAGGTCGTGAGTATCTCCAATTCCCTCAAGATGGTATCGTATATGAAGACCATCTTAGATTATATCCGAATTTGAAGACTGAAATATCCGTTTGCCTTACTCGTTTGGGTCGGATCCGAATATTTGGAATCAAATACATAGTTTATGCTTGCTTGAATGAGGTCTAAATCACCCCCTTAAATTTTTACCTACTTGGGTCGGATGAGAATTTGGTGGACCAATAACCCACAAAGAACTCTGATACCACCTCATATTATCTAATATTTTTAATATATAATAACTACTGTAACTTGTGAGACTCTATGTTTTCTTATCCACTTGTTTATATATATGGTCTTTGTTGGTAATGTTGTAATGCATGCAAACAAAAATTTCATACTACTATGTTAAGAGAAATATCTTAGATATATAAATGAAGAACACAAATTATAAAGTCACCGAGAGTTTCTTGTAAGTTGACAATATTATATTGATATAAATATTTATTGTCCGTGAGAATCATTTCTCTACTATCATTTTTGTCTAGCTCCCTACATAAAGTAGACCAAAAAAATTGTTTTCAAAAACATGTTTTCTTGCTAACCATTCAAATGTATATTTTTTATAAGTTGCTTAACAAAAAACTATCAAAATCTAGTTAGTTTAAATTTGTATATTCAAATTCTTCCAACTGGCTACTCCTAATCCCAAGTTCTTGTACTTTTATACAAGAAAAAAATCAAGGTATATGCAAATTTTTATAAGGTGCTTTAGATGAAATTTCCCTCCCCAATTTTTCTTTGTTGTTCATTTTTTACCACATTAAAGTCAATACTTAGTGATTTAATTCAAAGATTATACTCAATTCACATATTCTCTATCACTTTCATTTGATTTTAAAACACCCACACTTTGGAATTAGAATAACTTTTTGAAGACTTAATCTACATAGCATAGCAAGCTAATGTTATCCCTTTCACATTGTTATTTGTTGTTTTCTAGTATAAGACTAAACACATCAATCTATATTCTATAATTTAAAGTCCATCGACATTCTTCTTATAGACGATAAATTTTCATTTATTTATTCTCGAGAATATTAGACGAAGTGTGATTTGGACATTTAACGGTTAATATTTAAAAAATTTATAATTAAATTTTTAATCAATAGTTTAAAGTTAGATGTATAAAAGAAAATTTGGTTATTCATCTCACAATATAAACCATAATTCAAGCTACTAATAGACTAGACTAGAATGATAAATATGATGTTTCATAATTATATCCTCATGAAAATGACAAATCATTAAAGAATTTCTTTTTATTTTTATTTTTTCCTTTAAAGCACTTAAAATTGATTGATGCCTGCCCTAAAAAATATTAGGAGACAAATCTTCCTCATTTAATGGCTTTTTATTCAAACAATTAATTTTCTCCCTCCCCTTCCATTTAAAATCAAGCAAAAGAGTAGATGAAGTTTGGTTGGATGTTCAAAACCAAAAACACCAAGAAAAAAATAGATAAATATTATAATAACTTTATATTATTTATCACAACTTGTAAGGCATATAATTTATTAATTAAGAGAGAATTTGGTTGTATTTTCAAAGTTGGGTCATCATAGCACTAGGCTTGAATGCTATTGGGCAGCTGGTTATTAAATTAAAGTAAATATGAGTTGTTAGGCAGAAGAATGATTCTATGGAAGATGTGAAATTAACTTTATTAGTATCTTTTAATTATTAAAAATATATGATTATTTATTTATTTATTCTACACCATGCCCACACAAGTGCCTGGTTCATATATGAAGCTAGTTCAATGTATATTGACCGTAGAAGTTATTCTTTTATACTAACAAAAATAATATCTCTATTAATATTATCGTGCGGTGGTAATTAAAATGTAATAGATTCAAATCTTTGTTAGTAGCAGTAGAGTGATTTTTTTAAAAAAAAATCCTATTTTGTTATCAAAATTTTAAATTTGATTTACATTTGTTTGGGCCTCATGTCAATGGGTGAGGGCCCACCTAAGTTGTTATGGGCCTACAAATACATGGACTTTCCCCCTATAAATTAGTTTATTTTTAAAAAAAATATTTGGATTAAAAAAAAAAAAAAAAAAAATCTTAAAATCGATTTCTCTTCCTTGAGAAATAAATCCTAGGAGTAAAATAACTTTTTTCCCCTCAATTGAGTCCCTAATGCAATGATTAATTAATGGGTATCCTCTCCCACTATTTTCAATCCTTTTCTACTCCATTACATTTTAACCACTTATTTTATTATTAATAATGATCACTAATATAATCTTCTCCATAACCATTTAACTTATCTACATAGCATTAGTCTCTATATGATATCACATCACATTGAGTGGATATTTTTAAAGACGCTTTTGTTTGAAGCGTGTCAAATTTGCAACACCTTCAATTAAGGAAAGCTTTAATATTTTCCTGCAAGAGACTAGTTTGGTTAAATAAATTGAAAAAATCTGAATGAGTCGATGACATAATTAGTTATGGTTAGTGGCAAAATTGATTATTTTATTTGGTATTAATCCATTTTAATTTTACGAGCCCAAAAATTAGTATTTACCTCTCTTATTATTTAAGAACAAAAAAAAAAGAACACTTTTACCCAATTTGTTAGTCCCCTCCTCTCTTGTGTTTTAAAATTTAACACTTTTGCACATGTTATTTTAATAATATTTATTAATCCATGAAATAACAAAAATTTTAGTTACATAACTTAATATTAATTAAAATGAAGGTTAAACTAATTTTAAATTTCAATGTATTAGTGAATTAATTATTTTAGTTTTCTAGTATAAAGTAAACTAAAAAAACACACAAACTAAAAGAAAGTGAGCATTATGAAGATATTTAATTTCGAAATTTAGCAATTGATCCTATCAACCAAAATTGTATTTTTCTAAAAAAATATACATGAGACAAGCTCCTTTTTCGCAATATGAAAGGTTTTGAAAGACTAAAAACTCTTTAAAAAAAAGAGTAATTAAAAATTGATGGGGTATTTTTTTCGACATAATTAAACAGTTATTATAAATTAACTTTTATAATTGTTATTTAAATAATCGATGTTCAATAATTTAAAATAATTATTCATTTTAACCACTTATTTATATTATTTAAGATAATCATTTATTTTAAATTATTTATTTTTAATCATTCATTTTTAACTCCAAAAAATAATATCTAATTTAAAAGTCTATTCAAACGAGTTATTGTCAATAATTTTTTTTTAAAAATTATTATCCAAACAAACTATTAATTACAACGCCTATGCAAATAATTACATCCTAAGAACCTATCAATAAAACTTAAATTTATAATCATTCAAAATAATCGCCGTTTTAATCTCACAAAAATCATATGTGAAACACAACGAAAGGAAGAGAAGGTAAGAAAAGAATAAAGATGGACGGTTAAAAAATGGCGGGCACAATTGACATGAGAGTGATATTTGACAACTTTAATTGAGAGCAATCAAATCACTTCCATTTCTTTTACTCCAAATATTTTTTGGAATTTTCATGCCTCCTTCACTTAAAATCACTCATCCATGTCAACTTATGTTCATCTCATCTCAAATATTTGTTAGGTCAATTTTTTTTATTCCTATAATTTTAAATTTTTTCTATTTTGATTTTATAACTTTCGTTTTACTATTTAGGAATTTGACAATTTATTCTATTTTTGTTACTGAATTTTTAAATATTTAATTTCAATTCTTAGTTTTCAATTATACTTAAAAACAGTGATTGATATAGGGACATCAACAACTTAATAAAATATAGGGTTGTAAGATTAATCAAACATATAAAATAACTGCAATATGATCACTTTTAAAAATATTAACATAGTTATTGATATTAATGAGTATTTTCACATAGTTTTTACACTGCAATATTAAAAAGGAAAATTATAATAGATAATATATTCTAACAAAATAATTATAAATTTAGTAAAATTTGAAAATATTTGTATTCATAGTAAAAAATACGGTATTATTAATTGTCATCATACAATATTATTTTATTATTAATACAGTATTTTGTATTATTAATACAATATTATATGTTATTAGTACAATATTGTGTAATAATGTAGTATTATTATTAATAATACCGTATAATTATTAATAATACTGTATAATTATTAATACTTATGACTATGATTGTTAAATCTTTTTTTTTTGCCTAGTATTGTAAATATTTTTCCAATTTGGCTTATTGCTAACAAAAACCTTGTTAAAAATGCATAATACTAAATATTAAAATGTATTAATGACTATGAATTCTAATAATTTAAAATTGACCTACATTTATAATTATTTTGTAAAAATAGTTCATACACTTTTTTAAAAATATATGAGTTACTTTCCTTATTATTAATTTATTTTGAGATAAAATCTTATATATCGAATTTCGCTTGATGATTCTCTTATTTTTCTAAATCTCCTTCGCTATCAGCTTACTTTTGACAATAACCTCAGTTGTCTAACTCCAAGAAGGAACAAGTTCGAGTAAATGTTGTTGTGGGATAGGTTGGTTTTGCTTCTCGATCAAATGGGATTCAAACCAAATTCTAAGTCAATTTGGGGGTGTTTGGGCCATCAAGAATAAGGAGGAGCATGAGAATGAGGATAATTTCTCATGTTTGGGCCACCAGAAATTATTCCCCCCATAATCACGTTTTCAAAAAATCTCTTTTTCATTATTCCTCTAACTACTTTTTATTCCCTCTAACAATTTTTCATACATCTCATCATTATTTTTTACTCACATCATATTCATTATTTTATTTTTCATATAATCATTACTTTTATCTTAAACACAAATAATCATTCTCTTCATAATCATTATCTTCACCTCAAACACAAATAACGATTATTCTCATAATCATTTCTCTTCCTATTCTCCTCCTCGTTACCATTCCCCCATTAATCATTACCATTCCATTTGCCCCAAACACACCCTTAATGACATCAATATGCTAACATAATTAAGGGGGTGTTTGTTTGCCATATTTAAAGTAAGTTTAGATCGAAGATTAACTAACTCCTAATTGAAAAATTACATTCAAACGATTTTTTTGTAATTATTCAAGATAACTCTTCATTTTTAGAACTCAAAATAAATCTTCATTTTTAATCACTCATTTCTAATTATTTATTTATAATTACTCAAAATAATTTCTCATTTTTAAATCACTCATTTCTTACGCCTTAAAATAATTCATTTTTAACCACTCAATACTCATGGAATGACTCAGGTGGTCAAAGAAGACATTCAGGTGCTTAAGGTGATAGATTCAATCCATACTGGTCACTTACTTATGAATGTCCATCGACATTAGTCGAGATGCACACAAGTTGGCTAAAACAGTTATGGATATAAAAAAAAATCCACTCATTTCTAATCATTTTTTTTTAATTACTCAAAATAAATCTATATCAAACAAGTTATTATCTCTACCTCATCTACATAAAAATTATATTCAAACGAATTTTTTTTTTACTACAATTCTTAATTTCTAACGTCTCAAAATAATTGGTAAATCAAAAACTTTTTACAAACATCTTCAAAGAGGTATTAACTTGGTTAACTAAAAATAAAAGAGGGGTGCACGTGCTGAAAGTGAGAATTGGCACGTGAGGAGGATGAAATGAAGGGTGATGGATGGATGGGAACGCACCTTCTTCAGAGACCTAATTATTCTTCACATCACGTCAATTACACGTTACGCTCTCTCGTTGCATGTTGCGACTTCTTCACTGCCTAATCATTTCCTGCCACGTGTTCTCAACATCAGGCTTCCACCTCTTTTTTTTTTTAAATGGCTGAATTATGTACGTCCTAATTATTTCTCTAAATATTATTAAATTTAAAAAATATATATTTTAGTGTCAAGTTTAAAGGAAAAAATAATTTCGTAGAAATTGAGATATAATAAGAAAATTATTTAAATCATTATTAAATATGACCTAAATAATAATGTCCACTTATGTGTCTTAATATGAGTCACACTTTATTTTAATATTCTACTTTATTTTTTGTTTAAAATAAAATGGAATGTGATTCATATCATGCCACATATGTCGACATTATTATTTATGTCATATGACCTAAATATTTTTCATAAGATAAAGTGAATTTGCACAACTTTTTTGGTTGTTTATGGTAATTATAACGCTTTTTCTTTACAAATATTCTATCCATGGGCAGATTTTGTGTTTATTTACGTATATTAGAAATTTCTCTTCATTGTCTCCGAATTGAAAACAATCTACTGCATTGATTGAGAATTATCTATGTCATTGATTGAAGATTATCTATGATATTAATTGAAAACTATTTGTATTTCTCAAAAAAAAAAAAAAAAACTGTTTGTAACATTGATTGAAAACCATGTATGCACTAGTTGAAAATTATTAGTTGTACTGATTGAAACCATTAAGGTCATGTTTGGTTCGTTGGTTGGAATCCAAATTCTCCAAAATCTGTATTCCTCGAAATGTAGCATCGGAATAAAATTCCCTAGAATCATGTATTACGGTCTGGATTCATACACCAAAATACAATATTGCTTTTGGTTCGTTGTGTTGTTCCTCCGAAATGGAATCATAATAAATTATTATAAATAATAATAACATAAAATTTATGAAAAGTCTTTTGTTCATTATTATTATTATTAGTATAAATTAATATTATTGATATAATTACAAGCCTAAACAATAATATTGATAATAATTGTAATAATAATAATAAATATTATTTTTTAAGTTTATAATAACAATAATAAATATTATTTTTTAAGTTTATAATTATGACTATAATAATAATAATGATTATTGGTTAGTTAATAACGATTTACATTTGAATGAACATATTTGCATATAAATTCGTTAAAATAATAAAAAACAAATATTTCATAAAATAAAATAATTAAATAACTAATTAGAAATATTAGTCATCTTTTTTCATTATTATTTACTTTTTTCTTAGTAATCTTTAATGATATTTAAAATATATTTTATCACTATGTATAAATGATGTATACCAAAATTATTTTCAAAAAGTAAATCATGTGATAACAAGATAGAATGACACAATTAAACAAATAATTAGAAATATAAATAATCTTCCTCAAGACAAGTAATATGAATGGCAACAACTGTAGTTGATGACTTCTTAAACAATGTTGTAAACAATTGTACAACGACCTATAATTATATAGTAAAAATAAACAAGTTATAAAAAAAGATATTAACAAATAAAAGTCATAAATTAAATAAGAATAAACAATTTACATTTAAAAAAGAAAAAAGAAAAAAAAAGAACACATGCTTACTTGAAAAGTAAAATCATAGATGTTAAAATGAATAAAAATTCATATTTGGGGTGAAGGAAAATGACAAAAGGTTGAAAGAGAAATAATAATGACAAAATAAAGGCATGAGAACAAATTTATTATATTTTGAAACTCACACCAAAACCAAGTAAAGTATTGGAATGACATTGAAAAATAGATGGTTTTGGAATGAATTCCAAAAACATGTTTAATATGGTGAACGAGATACTGGTTTAGATTTGGATTTCAAACTAACCCAAATCCAACTAGTGAACAAACATGGCCTAAGTGTTTAGATTTTTTCGTCTTTTTATTCGGTTTGTTCCAATTTCTGGCTATGTACGAATTTCTTCTAAATAGTTGCTATTCATAAATTTTTATTTGATTTTTTATTATACATGAAAAAAATCCCTAAAATAAATATACTTTGTAAAAATAGAAAAGTTAGAAGTAATTTTTTTTTTGAGGTAAAACAAAAATTGTAAATTAGAAATTAAAATTCACAACCTCTTGATTCTAAACATACATCTATATCACTTAACTATATAGTATTATATTAAATGTGGTTTGGTTCCAAATGATTTGATAATTAGTATATATATTTTAGTTTGTACCTTATCTCACACTTCATCTCTAACTTAAAAAATAAAACAAAAATTATTCTATTGAGAATGGAATAAATTTCGAGACATACTAGAAGGTTGGCAATGTTGTAAAGTACTAAATTACAAATACAATAATACACCCACATATGTAATATCTGTAATTATTTGCAAAATACTGTCAAACTCTACAATATTTGAATGTCAAGTACATCTCCTAAAAAATTAATTTTTACATAAACGACTAGCATAAATTAAATTCATCATCTCTTTAACTCTTTAAAACTTTATTGACTAATAGGTCATCCAATGACGACTTTAATACAATAATACATATATTTAACTTATAAAAAACACTATGAGATGGATCTTGAATCAATAACCAACCATTGATATATATATGTGGCTGCAAAAGAAGAAGAATAAAAATGTACGAAGGTGAGTTTAATGTGACAAAAATGAACGGTCGTAATTGAATTGAAACATAACACATTTGAATTTTTGGAGGTTTCTTGTGCATTATTTCATCACTAAACATTACCAAAAAACATCTGAGCCGACGTGCCGTCACTGTCCAAAAACGATACTCACAATGTTAATGTACCCAAGTGAGTAGTTGACAAATATTAGTAATTAAGGTCACCATTTACAAAAAAAAATGTTTTTTTTTTTTTTGGGAGGAAATAAAAAATGTAACGTATGCAAATTAAGTTTATAAAATTTGAAGTGTGACGTCTATTTAATCAATGAATTTCTTATTTCTATAGATATATGGTAAGAAAAACTATAAGTTGAAGTATTAATGATAGACTTAAATATTTAAAAACAAAAATAAAAAAACAAAATAGATATAAAAATAGAGTTAAAATTTTTTAATTGACTTTTTTTTTTAAAGATAAATGTAGAGGTTTATGAGTTTATAACGAAAGATTATAGATTCAAATCACTCTATATATGAATATTGTTTGATTTAAATAAAAATATATTTCGAAAATGTAATTTCTTGATTTGTTAAATAAGATCAAGTCATAGTAATTACTTACTTAATTTAAATTAATATTAAAAAAAAATCTAATCGAACGTATCTATTAAATGAGAATAATACGGATAAGTTAATTGGATAAGCTTTTTCTTACTTTCACATGCAATAGTAATATAACATTCTGTGGGAGAAGATTTGATGGATATGATTTTTATACTCTTGTTGGTCTCATTGTCATTTATAAATGAGCAATTCTTAGGTAAGGGTGAGTAAATATTTTGGAAATACTTACCAAAATACTTACCCACCCTTACAACCACATTTTTTTTTAATTTTTAAATTAAATTTGATTGATGGAGAGAGAAATGCAAAAAAGAAAAAATGTGTGGTTGTAAGGGTGGGTAAGTATTTCCAAAATATTTACCCACCCTTGCCTAAGTATTGCTCTTTATAAATATTGCTTTCGGAGCTTTCCACATTCTTTCCTTTCAAACCACAAAATAAATCTACAATCAAGTCCACTAAATTAGATAACAAATTATTTATTTATTAAAGTACAAATGGGGAAAAGGAATCACAAATTCCACATAAAGAGTACTACTAAATGAGAGTCGAATACTATTTTTCAAAATTGAACTTGTAACCTTAGTATTGAATTAGATTTCCAACAAACATTGAAACTATCAAATCACCAACTCTTTAGGTGACACATATTAATAACATATTAATATGTTCTATCTTTACATTTTGGAGTAGATCATTATGGCATATATTTATGCTTAAGTTATACTAATCGAATCTTGCATTGCGTTAAAAAAATAACAAAAGGTCGTGCTTTAAATACGGTTTATGTTCACGTCCATTTATATAATCTTATATCATATAGAATCATAGATTTAAAAGGGGAAAACATGTCACACTAATCTTTATATGATTTACCCATCACATTTTCTTCTTTCATTCTATATTTAACTTTGTATATGGTGTGTTACGATAAATGTATTACTTTTTTACCCATCAATATTATATTTGTTATTTTATGTTGATACTCGAAAATGGTTCATTCAATCAATGATAAATTTGATATTGTTGGGGACGTTTGATAGTTTAGAGAAGAGGAAGTTATTGAAGGAGAAAAGAAATATTCATTGAAAGAGAAGACAAAAAATTTGGTGGAGGCTACATTTGTGTCACACACAATACAATAAAATCCTAGAAAGCAATATATAGTAGAAGACTAAAACCCTAATCTAAACCTAAAGGCCCATGTATTTACACATTCAAAAAAATATAAATTACAATAAAAAAAATATACATCAACACTAACATTCACTACATTAAATAATACTAACATTAACGCTCTAATATATTCTAACATATTCTAACAACGTTGTGCCTGCAAAACCACAAGAACCAAAAGAGGTAAGGATGTTGGCGTGGTGTAAGCCGTGTAGCCTCCCACACCTAATTTTGAATTTGATAGAAATGGAGAGAGTAAAAAATTGCTATAAAGCATATCTTATCAAAGACTATTTTTTACATGATTATATGGTAAGATTAATACCCCACTTTCAATATAGAAAAAAAAGGGAAAAATTTTGTAGCACCCAATGGTACCACATATACACTGAGAAAAACTTGCATTTTTATTTATAAGGAGATAAGTATTTCTCTAATATTTATATTTTACTTATATTTTTAAAAAACAAACTGAATTTTTTTAAATAGCTAAAAAATTGATTTGATTTTTGAAATTATTTAAAATTCAAATACTTATTTTTCGGAGTAAAAACAATCCCAAATTAAAAAATAAAAAATCAATTGGAGCCAAGGTAATTAGTTTAAGCATGGTAAGGTATATAATTATTCATATTGTAATCTAAAAAAAAAAAACAAAAAAAAAAAAAGAAATCATATTGGCCACTTCATAGATGCCAATGACCTTTTTAATTTACACCCGACCTATCTTCTACCAACTTTCCTATATGTCTCTCCCACTAAGGAAATTTTGTTAAAAGTCCCCTTTTCAAAAGTGGAAACTTAGAAGATAGCCCTAAAGCTAGTAAAGCAATCTGCACAATTCAATTATCGTCACATGGTATACTATCTAATCTTTTAATTTTTAGATGTCAAGAAAATGTATAGAAAATTAAGTTTTAATTTGGTGACCATCATAGATTAAACCCCTTTTTGTACTTCAAAACCTTTTTGTTCACTAAATCACTTCATTATGGTTATATCTCATCTTTATTTATGAAGTTTAAACATTATTATTGTTATTCATTGTTTAATGTAGATAGCCTATGGAGACATTTAAAATTGATAATATTAATTAGTCCATTAAGAATATTGAAACTATATTCTAATAGTAGGGGAGTAATATTTAAATCAAATTGTATATATCTTGGTTTGAAGAATTCTATTTCTCACATGTTGGTCGCCTCATGGTTTTATAATTGCTCAGTGGAAATCAAGTTCAACACTAAGATCACGAGTTTGATCATGAAAATTGATATTTGACTTTAAAAAACATTTCATGTATAACAAAATATGAAACTATTTCTTATAAAATGACCAAAATAGCCACGCTTAATATTTCATATAAAGTAAATAAGTAAGTTTAGTTGACTGAAAGAGAGTAAGTTCAACAGATTGTTTTATCGCTACCATATCCAATGGCGATAATACGATCCGAAAGATTATGAGATTGGGGTATTGGGTTCGGAGTTTCGGATGCTCTCCATGGATGGTTATTAACTTCTTCCTCATGGATGGCCTCTATTCATATTGTTGTTAGGTTTCCTTCTTGTTTTGAAAAATCTCAACTTTTTTATGTAACAAGTTTATTTATGCTCTTCTTTGCAACGACACCTTTTCAATATAAAAAGGGGACTCTTATGATTGAAAGAGTCAGTGACACGTTGATTTCATTGTTTGGTGATAATCCAATTCAACACTACAGTCACATGTTCGATCCCAAATCTGACTTTCATATATTTGAGTGCATTAGTGTTCTATGCGTACGGCTTGAGGAACTTGTACCGAAAAAAAAGAAGCGCCTATGAACAATGGAAGTCATTGAGCATGATGGATGGATGGATGCAGAAAATTGGAGTGGTGTCAACAAGATTGAGCCAAAACGTGGATTATGTTAATTTAGTGGGAAAAAAAAGAAGAAAAATAAGGTTAAATACATTATGGTCACCAAATATACTTGAATAGGTTTCTTGTTAACGGCTTTATATAAATTTTACAAATAATTTTAGAAGTATGTTTATATTGCATTCTTTATTATATTAAAATTATTATAATAGTTATTATTATAAATAACACCAATGAATCAAGAGAGCATTGAAAATTAAAAACCTATAAATTCAATCCATCGTAGAAACATATTTAGAAATGAATTTACTATATAGTAAAGTCCTAGAAATTGTTTAAAGCACTAACAATATTTGGTTGCTTGTTAATTAGTGTTTGATGCTTAACAAATTGACCATATAAGGTCAGCCAGCCTACCCGTTACACTTTTTTTTTTTTTTTTGAAGTAATTCACGAGTGTCTCTACATAGTTTAGCAGCATGGAAAGCCTTGAAAATGAGTTTTTAAGATGATAAAGAAGAGGCTGACCATGATGACCCAAGCCTAATTAGGCCATTAATTTCAAATTAATCGAGTAAGACATATTTTGGCGACATAAATGATCCAGAACTCAGTTACAAAATCGAGATTATATACTCTCGATGCTGGTTCAAAAAAGATAAAGTCGCTAATGGACAATCGAAGTTGTTCTAAGTATTCTATCTACAAATCTACTCTAAAATACCATCGTTTACTAACTTAGGTAGCAGAGTTTTTTTTAAACAAGGGTAACCACACGCCTGTTCCTAGACATCGAATGAGTAATGTTACAGGTGAGCCTCGAACTCAAAATCTTGAGGAGAACATATTCTCAAAACTCAAGTCTTCAACCACTGTACCACCTTTTGAAAACAGTGTTATACCTTCTTTTTAGGGAGAAACGATTATTCTTCATAAAATCAAATTTACTGTTGATCCAACTTTTTTTTTCATAAATGAATGACATTAACCTACATCTCAATTCTTTTTATTTATAAATTGATGACTCAAATTATTATCATATGACTAGCAATGTCCATTTTTGTTGCGTGTATTCATCCCCTAACGAGGTGGTGCATCTTCATTTAGGCAGAGAATGAGAGAGTGAGCCAGGAAAATTTTCCTAATAAGGATTGAGATAGAGAATGTATTCCTCATTCTTGCCCTATTTACATTTTCTTTATTTGATGTTGGAGATTGAAAGATACCCTTAATAACTTTAATATCATATTAGATAATATGAATACTACCTCAATATTAGTAATAAAAGTAACCATATTTCTTATTAAAATATTAAAAACTTGTCATCTAATATAATATAAAAGTACAAGATGAGTATGTACAACACTTTTTTATTCGTGTTTACTTACACCCAAACACATTGAAATGTAACCATTCACCTTCAAACAGACACAATCATAACACACAAGTAGCCATTAGCTATTAGCCATTAGACTCAAAACTGCCACTAAAATTTATGAAACTAAAATTACATTTAAAAAAAAAACAAAAAAGAGAAGGTAAGTGTGAAAGGACGAAAACACCCTGAATGATATTGAGAGTGAGAGAGAGTGAGTTGGCCGACAAATAAGAGTGATGTTGAATGAATCCCAATTCCATGTTTGCTTTTTTTTGGAGCATTTTCTGCACAATAAAGTTCTTCCCTTTCCCTTCTCTTCTACTTTTTCTTTTCTCACTTCATCTCTTTCTTCTCCTTTTTCCCCTTTCCCCTTTCCCCTTTCCTTTTCTCTCAGCTTCTTAATCCCCCCATGGATACTGCTCATTGGCCACAGGTAAACAACTACTCTTTCTCTAAAACTCTCTCTCAAATTCACTACTTCTCAAAAAAAAAAAAAAAATCTTCTTTTTTCATCAAACCCTATAACAATTTCCTTTTTCTTTAAGCTTTTGTGTAATTTTTATACATGATATCTGCTGCCTGTGCTATGTTTGTACTTTCCCATTTTTATCTTTTGTTTTCTTCTTTTTTACTCTTAACTTCAACTTCAGCTCTGATTCTCACAAGGCTCATCTGAAAAAAACTCATTTTTTCTTCAGGGTCTGATTTTTTATCCCGAAATATCAAAAGGGTCATCGGAAAAAACCCTTTTTCCCTTAATTTTCTCTTCTGGGTTTGAATTTTTTTCCCGAAATATCTTAAGGGTTTTCGGAAAAACTCGTTTTTCTTAATTTTCTCTTCTCGCTCGATTTTTTTTCCCGAAATATCATAAGGGTCATCGGAAAAACCATTTTTTTCCTTAGTTTTCTCTTCTGGGTTTGTTTTTTTCACAAAATATCAAAAGGGTCATAAAAAAACTTTTTTTTCTTTCTTTTCTTAATTTCCTCTTCTGGGTATGATCTTTACTTAAAAAATTAGGGTCTTGAATTTGATTTGATCAAGATCATACAGTTTCAAGGAAATGGAGTGGTTGTCAAACAAATGGAAGCTAGCAGAGAAGGAGGATCATCAAGTTCTTCAAAAGGTAACGGTAACAACGGTAATAACAACAACAACAACGGTAATATGCTGGAGAGAAAAGCAAGGCCACAAAAGGACCAAGCCTTGAACTGTCCGAGGTGCAATTCAACCAACACAAAATTCTGTTACTACAACAATTACAGCCTGTCACAGCCGAGGTATTTTTGCAAGGCTTGTCGCCGTTACTGGACTAACGGCGGCTCGTTAAGGAATGTTCCGGTCGGCGGCGGCTCGAGAAAGAACAAAAGATCTTCACTTTCTTCTTCATCAGCATCATCAGGTGATAATAAGAAGATCAACGGTTCTGATCAAAACCCTAAAATCATGCACCATGTTCATCAAGATCTCAACCTTGCAATCTTCCCTCCAAACACCAGCCTTTCTTCTTCAGCTGATTTGGGTTCCTTTATGACGGCCGCGCCGGCGGTGGCCAACGGCGGCGGGATGTTTGGCGGCCCCGGTGGCGGTGGGTTTGGGTTGCATGAGATGAAACCAAGTTTGAGTTTTTCTTTGGAGGGGTTTGAGAATAGTGGTGGATATGGGGATTTTCATCATCAAAATCAAGATCAAGATCAAGATCATGAGCAAGATCAGACGGCTGTGATGTTTCCAATTGAAGATTTGAAGCAAAGTAATGGAGCAGCTGAATTTGAGCAAAATAGAGGTGGTGGTGGATATTGGAATGGGATGTTGGGAGGTGGATCATGGTAAATTATTTTAAAATTTTAATTTCTCTCAAGCACCTTTTTATTATTTTCACTTTTAAAATAGTTTAAAGAAAAAAAAAATGATGATGAAAAATGGTGTGTTTTGTTTTTTCTTATTTCACAGCTTGGTTTTGGTTTTGGTGTTGGGGTGATTTTTGTTTGGAATTTGATGGAAAAAAAAAAACTAACAATAGGGTTTTTGTTTCTCTTTTGTTTTTTATTCATTTCTTTCCTTGTTTGTGTATTTATTTTTATATCAAAGAGGATGTTTGGATGGTTTTTGAAGCATTGTTAATTTTTTGAGGTCAGCTACAAAAGGATTGACATCTGAATAGGCCCATTTTAGAGTTCTACTAGCTTGTAAGCTAGGTAGAACATTTTCATGATTATCATCACATTTGTGTGGGAGAGAGAAAAAGGTTAAGAGCTTTCGAATTTGTTCTTTTTTTTTTTTACAGAATCTCTCTCTCAGCTTCTTATGTTTCTTTATTCTTCTGCCACACCATCAGGGTTTTGAGTTGTTTCCATCATAAAGTTCAAAAATTTCAGCTTCTACTTTCCCTTTTATTAATTAGGATTAGGAATATGATAATGGAGTTTAATGAAACAGGTACAGCTAACCCTTGATTGAAAAAAAAAAACTGAGATTTGGGGAGGCTTTTTAATTATTTGTTTTTGTTGGGGCTTAATATATTAAAGTTTTGGAGTGAGGTGGAATGATGGGTGGTGTGAATCCATTTTACAGCAAAAAAGTTTCTGTCTTTGGTTTTGCCTAAATGCAAAAGCCAAAGCCAAACAGGTCAGAAATGTCAGGCCTTTTCAGCAAACCCCATTTGTTGGGGTCTTAATTATGATTCTGCCACTTCCACCCATTAAAGCCCCATTTGACCCCATTCTCTTATAGGGTATGTTACCTTGTTTTTTTGGTAAACAAATACAAATAACTATTCATTAACTCTTCTATCGAATTTTATATTAAATTTATAAGTGAGAAGTTCATTTCACCATGCTCCAAAATCAATTGATAACCATAAACCCTTTTTAAAACTCCTAAATTCATTTTGCTATGTTTTCTATTTCAAAATCAATCGATAATAGTTAAGAAAAAGTGAGAAATAAGTGGACATTTCTTTTATTCTGAGCGAGGACCTACCAAAACATTCCCTTTGGATTTGATAAGTAGGGCAGCCAAATATTGAAGGGAATTGGAGTAGGACAGCCAAATGTTGGAGGGAATTGGGAATGAGGAATCTTGAAAAATGTTGGTGATGTAAAGGTTTATAAAAGTAATATTTCCATTGTTTGATGATAATTTAATTCAATACTATTTTTACATCATAGTCACGTATTCAACCTTAAAAACTTAATATTTTGCTTTATTTGAAGGAGAATTTTTTTGTAGTTTCCATTTTGAAGTTAAGAGAGAAGCAATAGTGGAACATCCATTTGGTTTGGTGCATAACAAAAACTTAAACTCAAACTCTCTGACGCCTTTTGTGTGTTCAGTTGATTGGATCGTTCTTCTGCTCCATTTTCCTTTTTTCCATTCATATAAATAATTTCCTTTTGAAATCCCTATGCATATTTGTCTGTGCAACACAACTACTCTTGTAGTGGATGGATGAAAAGTTAGTTTTAACAATTATTTGGAAGATTAAAAATTAAAAGTCCGGCCAAAAATTAGTTTCAATATGATTTTTTTTGTCAACTTGTTTAAATGTAAATTTAAAATAAGTAGTTATTTTTGAATAGTTAAAAAACAATGATTAAAAATGAGTAGTTAAAATTGAATTATTCTGAGGAATTGAAAATAAATGATTATAATAAATAGTTAGAAATAAAAAATTATTCTGATTAGTTAGAAAAGAATGATTAGAAATGAATGGATAAAAATGATGAGCTATTTTTTATGGTAAAAATGTATAATTTTAAAAATTCGTTTGAATATAATTTTTTGAAGAGTAGTTATAAATATTTATTTTAAATCTTCCATAAATTCAACAAACAAATACTCTATGTTTTCAAGGCTAAAGTTTAAACCATACCCATAATTTTGATCATTGTTTCAAAAATACTTTATCCATTCGAAACTTGTAGTAAATTATCTTTCTCAAGGCATTTTAAAATTATTCCTAAACAAAACATGGTTATAGTACTAACATACCAGCCAGTAACAATGATTAAGACTCTTGTCCAGGATTAAGTTTCTAAAATACTCATTTAAATATGTCAACCTTGTTCATCTATTTTTTTGTTGGGAAAAGTATATTTTAATCTTTTAAGTTTGTGGTGCAGATTCAATTTAATCTATATATTTTAAAATCAAATACTTTTTTTTCCTGATATTTTAATAATGCTCGACTTTAGTTCATAACATTTCAATAATGCTTAATTTTAGTCTCTAAATTTTTTAAAAAATTATTAATTATACAACATAAGATTGACTACAATGATAATCAGATTAATTTTTAATTTCAATATATTTATGAATGATTATTTTGATATTAACGTAAATTAATTTTTCATAAAAAAATAAGTATAAAATTAAATTCAAAAGAACACACAAGGACTAAAATTGAGCATGATTGAAGGTATTAGAGTAACTTGATTGCATACATATATCTAGCTTCCAACCAAAGCTCATCCCCAAAAAGGTATATTCAGCTTAAGAAGGTCTTAGTCTTATTTTTTATTTCAAGATTAGGGCATTTATCAAAATAAATTTAAAATGAAAAAGAAAAAAATGTATTTTTTTAATAAACATATTAGGCATATTTAGTAATTAAATATTCCTCGCACTCTCCTATATGACTTGCAATTATGATAGTTTTCTTGAGGCTTGAAAATAATTAATGCATAATTATAATGGATAAGCCAACTAATATACCAGGAGTGGTCTCCTATGAGTGAATTCCTTGACAAAATAAAATACTTTGGATTCCTATTCATTTTTCTAAAATCTATCTCACTTTATTCATTTTCAATTATTCTTCTAGAAAAATTAATGGCTAGATGATCAACACACAAATTTTTATTTTGCCAAAAAATGAGTTTATTGTGAGAGTTTCCATTTATTAATATGCATACTATTAATAGTAGAAGTATACATCAATCTTACCTTGAATCTAAGATGTCAATTGTTGATTTTTTTTTTTATTAAAAAAAATGTCGATAGTAGGATTCAAAAACAAAAAAAGTATCTTATTTGATTTTATAGTGTTTGTATGAGAAGGGAAGGTTATATGATAAATTTTGAGAAAGTATGTACATAAAAATATAAAATTTAGAGAATCCCCTAACAAATCTCCTAATGAATTTCCTAACAAACCATAGAAAATCTTCTAATAAATATGATAAGAAATGTGAGTGAATATCTAATTACTAACATTATAAAAAGTTAGCAAAAGGGAGAAAAAGAATTAAAGTTTCAAAAAAGGAGGACTTGGGTTTCTTGAGAGTAAAGATAACTTGAGAGCCTTGAAAATGAAGCTCAATTGAGAGTCGTTTAGATTAAGTGGGATAAAGATCTTTCTATGGGGTTGGAAAAATAGAGAGTTGTTGAAGCCAAACCAATACCAACATTAATAAATAAAATCTCTAAAATATTCCCAACTTAAGTTTTTTTTTTTTTTTTTTTTTTTTTTTTTTTTTTAATTTATTAATGCAAGTGAGAAAAAAGGGGAAATGCCAGAAACCATGGCTGGTCCACTTTTGTAAGTAGGTGGAAAATCTATGTTCATGTTTTGAAATTGTATTTAAAAAGCCATTTTTTATTGTTTAAATAATAAAACAAGTGAAAACATGTTTGATTGAAAGATACAAGCCTGTTTGTAAAAAAATTATTATTGTTATTATTTTTTATATCTTAAAAATTATTTATTAGTTTGTATAGGTAATCAAAAATTTTCATTCTTTTGCCAACAAGAGAAAATGACATCAGTGTGTTTCCATAAACCAAAGGTTATGAATTTGAATCTTCCGTCTCAAATGCTCGTAGAATTAAAAAAAAAAAAAATCATTCATTATTTTATATTAATTTTAAAGACTTTTATTGTTTTGAAAATAAAGATCATTTAGGAAACCAGCTAAAAAGAAAATGCGCATAAAATTCTCTCCTTAAATTGTTATTAATGTAATAAACTTGAAAATCACATATAGAATTTTTCAAAAAAATAAAATAAGAAAAAGTAGTAGAGTAATTATTTCGACAATACGATAACACCAGCATCAGCATCAGCATCAGCATCAGCAACCTCAATCTCTTATATATATAACCACGTTCTAGAATTATTGTATTCATTAACCATTTATAAAGACCAAATAGTCAAGTCGTCCACTACCATTAAACAAATTTGGAACTGTCCCAAAAAAAACAAATTTTTATGAAGTAATCATATGAATATTTTCATAGACTAGAAAATTAAGAAAACAATTTGGGTGGAGTCACACATATTTATTTATTTTTTTAAAAAAAAACAAACAACAAAAATAGGCTGAGATGTGTGACGCTAGGGACGTTACATATATTGACATCATCCTTGGGGTACAGCCACGACTGCACCCAAATTGCACTAAAAAATTAATGTCAGGCTTAATACATAGTGTGCTTTTGAAGAGATGTGCTCGCACATGATTTTTTAGGCTACCAAATGCTTGCCAATTAAATTAAGAAAAAATAATAATAATCTTTGTGAGTGTTCGCTGATTCATATCTCATATAACCTTATTAGATTTGACATTCAAAATTTATAAGAAATTAATTTTTAGTGCGTGACTACAATAAATTGAATTCATTATCCCTAAACATGATTTTTTTTAATAATTGCACTCCACTACATGTCTCAAGGTCCAAATCTAAGAGATAATAATATTTTTGAACTTAAAATTTTTAAACGAATATATTTTAGAGACCTCAAATTTCTAGCAATTGAGACCGTCTATGGGAGATTTTCCTCTAAACATGATTACCAAGGTGTTTACGAAACATTTATTCATCTATTTTAACCGACTCGATTTTACTTTAACCATTCAGTTTAATCTAATTGAGCTTTAGACTCCAAAGTTCTGTAATTTTTGTTTTCTGTTGTGTTTTTTCCATTGATGAATAAATAAGAGTATTATCTCATGAATTACAAATACAGTCCAATACAAAAATTGAGACTTTGGAGCAAGATAACAATATGACCGAGTTTTTATTGAATATTTGGAATTTTATTTACTAAGGAATTTTTTTTTCCATTAATTTGTTAAGGACTTTGTTGTTGTGGAAATTCAAAATAAAATAGTCACAGATTAGTTGCAAATAAAATTAATAGCTCAACGACATCAATGGATCTTCAATAACCAAAAAATCATGAGTTTAAATCTCCAGTCCTAAATCTTAAAAAAAAAAAAAAAAAAAAAAAACTATAGATAAGTTTAAATTGAATATTTCTCTTTTTGTAAGTCTAGTTTTGTACAGAAATGTAACAATTTCCACAGCTCTAAGCAGGCACACGTAAACAAGCCAAAACAATCCTGCATGTGCCACATTCCAGGCAACATCAGGAAGAAATATTACCATTTTTCGGATTCAATACAAGTCCAGCGACTCGAGAACCCGACGTGCTTGGATGTGCATGGCTGTTAATCTCTGCTCTCGATCGAGAATGGAGCCGAATTGGCTTGCTGCCCATATGTAGGAGGCTGATTTCTCTCCCAGAAGCTGCCTTATGTCTTCATGAATGGTTGTTAGTGAAGGCCTTCCCCTTCTATTTAAGGAACACACATGGTGATGATAGCCTTCTAAGAGGACTATCTCTTTCCCACTAAAGAAGAAACAATGAGGATCCCAATTTAAAAAAATGAGGAGACATTACGAAAGATGAGGAACTCTACTCATTGTCAATTAATTTTGCGATAGAACCTCATGTTGTCTAATATGTTATTAAAGTCCATAAAAACCAAATGAGTACTCGATCTTATAATTGAGATTTGGTCCAAGATTGGTAAAGAGACACCAATTTTGCAGAACATGTTGAGAATCTCACATTGGAAAGTGAGAAGACCTCTAAAATTTAAAGGTAGATGAGTTATTTCACTCGTTGTCAATTGATTTTGAGATGAAACCTCATATTATCTAATATAGTATCAAAGCCTATAAAACCCAAATAGGTAACCAGTCCAATAATTGAGATCGGGTCTAAGATTGGTGAACCCAAAGAGGCACCATCTTGAGGCCATGTGTTGAAGATTACATAACGGAAAAATGAGAAAACTTTGTAACATTTATAAGATAGATGAGCTCGAAACCATGTTATCTAAGATTCATAAATGAATTGAAAGGTGGGGATAAGAAAGACCTGAGGTTTTCATCCTACTTGTTTGTCCCTTATGAGCACGGCAACTTCGTCAATACCGTTACAAACCTCAAAATACTGGAATAAACTGGCAACATGTTACACAATGAGGCTCCATGATTTTTCACCATAACAAGCAGTTAATACAAGCAAGAGAGTTCAACTTCCATGAGTAGAGAGTTCAACTTGATATTTTTTTTTATGACTGAGAATCGGAGCTTCTCTCCCCTAATACGCAAGGCACCACTGGCCCGTCCCTAAATTTGATATTGCCAGAAAAGGTATACATGAAACTAGGACTTGTTATGGCGTTTCTATGGTGTATATCAGATGAATTCAAGGAATATGAATGGAATACAAAGATAGAGAGAACAATACAAGGTTGCTGTTAATCATCCATGATGGCCACCTATCTAGAAATTAATTTTTTACAGGTTTTCTTGATATCCAACTATTGTAGGGTCAGACAGTATGTCCTGTGACATTAGTCGTGGTGCGCGCAAACTGGACCAGACAGTCAAGAATATAAAAAAGAAAAGAAATACAAGGTTACTGTATGAGAAAAAAGGCATCACAAAGTCTGATCTCCATTATGATGTCTAATTGGCAGCATTGCCATTTGATTAGCAGAAGAATCAAATATTACTGAAGTTTCCTTGTTCAAGTACTCCACGGATTAATAATATATTCATCAAAACCTGCAGAAATAATTTGGATATTCAGATTGCACAATCCCAATAAACAGAAAGCTGGTGCCAAGTAAGTTATGTAGTTTCTAACTATATGCATTATGAACCTGGAAGATCTTTCTGTAACCACTAAACAGAACTTGAGGAAACATGACAGACTCAACCATTTAGCAGAACAATGATATGTATAACCAAAGACTCATAATGAAGGCTGAATACTATGATTTCCTATAATCTTGTCAATAAATACATACTATTGTTTACTAAAATTGATAGAGATGTTGCGAGTGAAACTGCTTCTTTTGGGGATCGGGTGTATTCAGCCGGAGGTTTCGCACACAAAATATAAAAAGTTAACAGAAAATGTCAGAAGTGGGATTTGAACCCCCCACGCCCTCTCACGAAGACCAGAACTTGAGTCTGGCGCCTTAGACCACTCGGCCATCCTGACTTATTGATTCTTAGTTTCCAGGTTATTACTTACTTAAATATTCACTATGAAACTTGATTCAAAGTTTGAGACATTCTTAGCTTAATAAATGAATAACATTTAGCCTTTTCGAACAACATAGAGAAGTGCTTGAACAATATAAAATGTATAGATATCATACAAGTTTACCTTTCTGACACGGGTGAGAATCTATCAAATTTAATTTAAAGGGGTTAATTACAACATTTATCAAACTTAAACGGAAGTAATTGATGAAATTGAAAGTTTAAAAGAGTTAAATTATTACAAACAATTTAGCTTAGGAGTGGTTTGCACTTTAATATATCACATGCGTACGTAACTACCGTGATTAAAATTTGCCCAATATGAGCGTTGAAAAAAACATAAAAATTAAAAGGCATTTAGAGTAAGGAAATACTCACCATTGTTGGTTGGTAGTGATTGTTGTATTTGGATGCAAATAATAGTTAAGAGAATCATTGTATTGTCGAGACAATCATTGTATTGACTTTGTTTGGTGTGCAAATAATAGTTAACGAATTATTATTATTTGTGTTTGGAATGCAGATAATAATTAAGAGTAATCATTATTTGTGTTTGAAGTAATGATAATCATTATTTGTATTTGAAGTAATGATAATAGTATAATAATGATTATTGAACAATACAATAATGATTAAAGGGGATTGTGATGAATAGTTAACCATTCATCACCTATAAAATCGTTATTAGAGGCCCAAACAATAAGTTGCTAACCATTAGAATGGCAACCATATAAGAAACTGCTTTCTAATTGTAAGTAACTAACCACCTCCAGTTGGAAAAGATGGTACTTATTATTTTTTATTTTTAAAATTTTAGTTTAATAATAATTAGAGATAAGAGATTTAAGCCATGGATTTTATTAGTGGTTGTTGAACATATCCATGAAAAATGTGAAGATACCTCCTTACCTTAGTAAAATAGATAAGCATCCATTAATTTGGAGATGAAACTTTAAACTATCTAATCATGGTGATTACGATTAACTATGTCTTCAATGGTGAATTCTCCATAGATCTCTTCCTCATCTCGATTTTTCGATTTGAGAATCCCTTTCAAAATGAACCTCGACTATAGTCAGATAATTCTTGAATATGAAAAAGAAATGCTGTTTTTTTTTTCCCAAGTGCATAAGCTACAAACTGAGATCAGACAACGGATGCAAAGTTGCAGTTTTCATAGCATACAAGAGATGAATTTTTTGCTTACTGCTGGGGATATCTCTTCATGCTGAAGAGCCTCCATTGGCTATCAAAGATGGAGTTGAAGATGCCCGAGCGCTGTTTGCGTTGCGGTACTACCCGTTTCCGCTACCAGGGCCTTGAATGTCACAGGCAGAGTTAAAATACATACAAACACTTTCATTCATAATAGGAAAGACGACCATTTTGGTCTAAATTAACAATAATTTTTAGACCACCAGGGCACTCTATATCTACTTTTCAGGTTTCAATTAAGAACTTGGTGGATAAAACAACCAGTAGAGAACAATGGAATAGCACACAAGGGAACAGCTAAATTTCTGTGGCAAACTGGCTGGATCAATGGCTAACCAGATTCTGGACAATTAAACACTGTCAATAGAGCAAGGAAAAAAGAGGACAGGATCATACAGATCCAGAATAACCATATAAATGTTTTATCACCAGTAGTTGTGAGATTCAAGAGGCAAACAGAAGCATGATCTATAACCAGGGCAAATGAGGAAACCAGAAACTTGAGCATTTGAGTCCTAAACATGGAACTAATATTCAGCCCTGTTCTTATCATTACTGAAGAAAATAGAAACAGATATGCACCTTTGAAGACTACAGTTCGGAATAAAAACCAAGTCTACTATTCAAACCCAAACAAAAACCAATTGTAGTCCCACATTGTATATGAGAGATCATCTTCAATGGTAAGAGGTATGTTGGATGAAACCAAAGGCTATATGGGTTTATACCCAGAGTAGATATCATACCAATGTAGAAATTTGCTCAGGATTGTCGCCCTTAATAACTAAGGTTAATAATTGTCTTGTTTGACTTCTAACTAATTAGAGATGTAAACAATCCTGAGTTGATTTAGTGGCCAAATAGGACTTTGAAGATTTATAAGTTACAAGTTCAATCCATGGTAACCACCAGTCTAGGAATTAATTTCCCACAGGTTCCTTTGATAACTAAATATTATAGAGTCAAACAGTCTGTGACGTGAGAATAGTCGAGATACACGTAAGCTGGCCCAAACATTCCCAACTAAAAAAAAACTAATTAGAGATGTAAGAAAAATGAAAAAGCAATCCAGTAGAACATAAAGAGAATCTTTTATAGCTTTGTAGGCTTGGTAAACCATGAAACCTTTTACCTCCTCCTGCTTGGAACTTTGCAGATATGCGCAAAGTGAAAAGGTTTTGAAAATGGTGGCAACTGCAAGCACCACCACATGCTTTCCATATGGCCATAATCCAATCCTTGTAAAGGAATCCAACTTCATTCCCACTCTCTTCCTCTCCTATTTATCTTCTCTCTCTGTTTCATAGAAAGAGAGGGCACCTAGAACAAAAAGGTTTACCTCTTTGTTGTGAGAAAGAACTTTCCAAGCAAGAGAGAGAGGATGGAGAGCAAAGCAAGAAGAGAAAAGGAGAAACTGAGAAAGGTAGAGTAGTGGGTTTGTTGGTCAGCATATTTGGTCACTCTCTTTGGAAATATGAAAAAGAGATTAAAAATGGCAACATGATCATCAAGTTTGAATTCAACAACATTTGGAATGGGAGGTTTCTAACATGTAATCTCTTGGTTACTAGGTCGTACATGATGTCACTAGTGCCCCTTTTGGCCACATGATCATCAATTACAAGGCTGAATAGCTAAGTTCTCAGTTCTTACCAACTCAAATTTACTCTTTTTGAGGCATTACATCCCAAAGCAACATAAATTAGAAGTGGAAAGCGCTCATGGAACATCGATCCCAAATAGATTGGACTCGAGAGATTATAAGATTCTTTTATCTCCATAGAACCAAAAGACAAGACAACAATATCAAAGTAATCCAGGCCATGTTCAGTGCAAGAATGACTTACTTAAAGCACCACAACTTCATTAACACAGATGGTGAAGATTCAAGACACAACGATAACCAGATAAGTTCACAACTTACGGATATATACTATATACACGAGCAAGGGGAAACAATGACAAGAACGATGAAGAGTTTATATACAAGATAACATCACGAAGAATCAATAAACTTACATCAACATAAAAATCAATGCATTAAATACGGTCCAACGGATGCTACCAGTTGTCCCTAACGATTTTAGACTTTTCAAGAATGAACTTCCCTTCTTTGTACTTCTGTGATGCCTCATATGCCTTCTCATATTTCCACCCGAGAACCTCATGGCAGTCAACACATTGCACATCAGCAACAGTGTGGAGACCCGTCATGAGATGCCGGTCTTCTTTCGGTCCCACTGTGATGTTCATGGCATGAGAGAACAGAAAAGCTCGCCCATGTCTTCCCTATTATGAAAAATTGGGACAAAACAAGATTGGATAATGAAAAAACTCTGCAGGTAGAACTTCCCATCATAGTCAAAGTTTCAGAAAGGCAATTACAATCTTTCCCAAGTTCAATCCAAAATCATGTTAAAAACAAGCTGATATGAATCCATGATCATAATTTGGAAGAGCAAATCTCCCTCAATAACATCAAGGATCTAAATTTCTAATTGGGGTTTGGCCAATTAGCAAACCCTTATGAATTAATGATGATCAAACGCACTAAGATTAACAAAATAAAAGGCCAAGGTTACAATTTCATCACCTGAAAAGCTTTAGAAATTATATCATCATGGAAGGAAACATGGTTTCTACAATTACAGCAGCTGTACAAACGAGGCCCCAACAGTTCAGCCATTGATCAAATAGATTAAGCACCAAACAATTCTCCACCTAAAGATCATCAAGTCCCAAGTAAAACAAACAAACACCCAATAAAAGAAATTCAATGCTTCCATAAAAAAAATCACAGAAACTGATCATCAAAAGTCCAACAAGGGGAGGAATCGGTAAACAAGTAGAAATAAACATAATTACCTACAATGAATTTCGACGATGACCCAGAAATCTGCAGAAAAAGATAAGAAAACGAAAAGGGGTTAGCGACCAAACAAATAGCAAAAAAGAATGAAGGATTGGGTGAAGATTTCAAGTAAGAAAAGGGGGAAAAACAATAGAGAAAATGAATGGAGTGATGGGGACAGGATTAAGAACAGGAACATCAATAATAGTATGAAAAGGAGCCTACCCAAAAGCCAAAATGTGGAAAAATCATTAAATCAACAAAAAAGAAATCATGGGAAATGTAAATAAAGAAGAGGGAAAGTGAGAAAAACCTTAGATTAGTGAAAATTATGGAAGAAAGTGGATGAGGTGCGAGGATTAAACCAAAATTAGATACAAATTGAGTGAAAAATTGAAATAGAAAAAATTAAGAGGAAGAACTGATAAAAAGAAATTAGAAATTTAGACGAAAGTTTGAGTACGGATTGTGGGGTTCCATGGCTGTGCAGCTTTGAAGCTCTAAACAGTTTTTATTTGAAGATTTGTTGGGCGACGAAAAGACGAGCCACGCGCCTAACCATCCTACTAGACACGCATGATTTTGTTTTTTTGTTTTAATATTTTATGTAACATTAAAATTTGATCATGGTTTCCTAACTTCCAAAAATTAGGTTTACCTTTTCCAAATTTTTGGATATATAATGTTCCAATATTATAGGAAAATCACCTTTATAGTTGAGATTGTGGATCTAAATTTATTTTAGTCTATATACTTTAAAATTGAAGATTTTTAATGACGTTTTAATAATATCTATATTAGTTAGAGGGGTATAATAGAATCGACAATCCAAATAACTTAACTACCCAATCCAAATAACTTAACTACCCAATCCAAACTGTAAATGTTGGATTGGATTATAATTCTATTTAAATTAGGTTGGGTTATGATTTTCTTACTTTCATTAGGTTGGATTAGTTTTAGAGTTGACCAATTTCTGACTTGTTTAATCAACCCAACCCGAACTAATAAATAATATATACATATACATGTCCGTGAAGAGGGATTAATTAATAAGATAGATTCTTAGTACATTGATAAATAACATGCACTAATAAAATAGTTAATCTATGTTTAATTAAGTATAGTATCATCCATCTTTTATTCATTTTTTTTATATATTTTTATGGGGTAAGAATAAAGTGGTTTTAAAGAGGAAATATGAGATTAACACAACCCGAGAATCCAACACAATTCAGAAATATAAGTGATAACTCTCAAGAATTGAGAGTTAAAGTATCTTAAAAGAACATATTTTTATTAGAATTTGCTATAATGAAGTAATTTAATATTGAATTTCACCCCATCATACCAAAAGTTATGCTTTAGCGAAACATTATTTAGTTTTCTGATTAGGATGCATTTTAGAGGTCGAAATATGCTTGAATGTGTGCAAATTTATGTGTTTAAGAAGAATTGATATTTTCTTGTTTGTCTACAGCGAACTTGATGGAGCGAAGCGAAATGAAGACTTCGCCCACACGAAGTCTAGACCCAACAAGCAGCCCAGAACATGTACCACCCTTTCGCAGAATCGAAGCATCGGGATGAAGAAGCGAAGCAAAGGAATATTTGTCGTATTCAAAGGGGCACGTGGCAGAAATCGGATGCTATACGAGTAAATCACAGTCGTTCGTACTTGTCGGCTCTGACCTAGCGACAAAACAGATCGTGGAGCAGAAGAAGGCAGAGCATCGTAGCCGTCGTCAGAGTAGTGATCGTGGAGCAGGATTTCGCAGAACTTGTCGAGAGTCCTATAAAAGGCGAACGTCTCTTTAGAGCATAGTGTTCGGTTTTTTTTTTAGTTTTCTTGAGTTCTTGAATTCAGAATAGTTCTCTCTCAGATTCTGGCCAAAAACATACTTTATGATTAGCTTTTAAGCCGTTGGAGCGAATTCGCCAGGCTTCAGTTTAGTTGAGTGTCGAGTGTTGTACTATCTTAGCTTAGCCCTGTGTTGGAAGACTGTTTTGTAGCCGGAGTTCACCGAAGTTCAACATATATTAAAGTTTCAGGCGTTTTTCTATCTCTTGTTTTTTTGTCTACTTAAATTTGCACTCTACTTTCCCGCAATTTTCATTTTAGCATGGCTGTTATATTTCCTGTCGTTTTTAAAGTTCCGACAAACATGAGTAGCTAAATCTGTTATCGGAGGGTTACGGGGAAGTAGGAGATTTCGCTGGGGCGAACGGGTTTGCGAATGGGAACCTTTTATGCATGCTGAACTTATTTAACTCATATACCGTTGACAAGCCGTGTATTTGCCTCTACCCTATTTCGAGAGAAAAAAAGAGTGAGCGAACTTGCATGTATGACATTAAGATAGTTAAGCTTTGCTTACTAATCAAAGAACACTTAGAGATAAGGTTCGCCTAATTCCATAAGGTGTTTTAATAGTAGTTTAGTTTGAGAAAACCAAATTAGGAGCTCGAGAGAGCCAGCTTCCAGAACTTGAGAAAGTCAAGAAAAATCTTGGTTGTTCGCTTCCGCTATCCTTTCGCTTAATCGAATTATCTGAAAACCCTAAATCCCTCTGATACTTAGTCTAATATCTGTTTGTATTTCGCAAAAGATTTGTTAAACATTTCAACCTAAAAATCTACTCTTACAAATTTGTTACCAATTAACTCTTGCATAAAAACTAATATAGAACACAGCCAAAATCCCTGTGGAGAATGACCTGTATTTACCGTTTAAAACTTGCTACAAGCTGACCGCGTATACTTGCACGTCTGCTAAACAAACACACACTTCGCTTGGTTTAAGTTTCCCTTCACTTTGGCGAAGGTGGAGATTTGCCAAGTCAATATTCCACGTAATCACCATCATTATCATTTCCTTAATTATTGTGTGTTAGTCTGTTGAGCAACAATAAGTTTGGCTTGCTCTAATGCATAAGGTTGGATGCATTGGAGGATTGACTAACGCGAACTTTGGGTTCGTTCTAAAAATCTTCTTAACTCAACTCAACCCAGACCATGTACACCATTTTAGTCTTTATATGTTTTTTTTAGTTTATTTTTATACTTATTTCTTTTTAAAGATTACATTCACGTGAAAATTAAAATAATCGTTTTATCATTATATTGAAATTTAAAATTAATTTAATCACCATTTTAGTCAACATTACTTTATGTAATCAACCATTTTGTTATCTCAAATCTAAAGACTAAAATTGTACTTTTCTAAATATTATTTTAGTTAGATACTCTCTACAATTTCTAATGTTAAACTTTGGTTTATATACCAAAGAAAACTTAAAATGATTTTTTATTTTGATAAATTTAAAGTTAGTTTTAAAATTGATTTAGTATGATAATATATTTTTCAGAACCTTCAAAATGTAACATAGTTTTAAATTTGGAAAGTTAATTTAAGGTTTTTTTTTTTTTTTTTTTTAAAGAAAAACATATAGAAAAAATCTTATCATAAAAATTAGTTTTAAGCTTTTTATAAAATAAGTGAATTGTAATTGAATACGTAAAAGTTCAAATTTAAAAGACCAAACTGGTATTATACATTTTGGGTAGTGTTGACTAAACTATATCAAAATATTGGTGATTGGTCAAAAAAAAAAAAAATCCAAATATTGGTGGAAAAATTATTATCACACTTTTTAAATTTGAGAATTGAAGGGATTTAAAGCTCTAGCTTTTTATGCATGCATTTTAGCATGTATATATATCAAATGTATGATGGTAAAGTAATAGGAATAATATCCTATGTAGTTAATTTCAAAAACTAAATTTATGAATTAATTAAGTATTGAAGATTAACTATGTGCATATAACCATTACATTTGAATCTTAACTCAATTATTGTTGGATTAAAATCCATATCATAAAAATTTGAGTATTTTTATTTTTCTTCATAATATTATTTTTATGATATTGATTTTATTTTATATTTTTAAAGAATCACATAAAAACTTTGCAAATTAACTTAACTCAATTATGTGATTCTCTAAAAATATAAAATAAAATCCATATCATAAAAATAATATTATGACAAAAAATAAAAATACTGAAATTTTAAAAATAAATAAAAAAATATTTTTTTGCAAAAAAACATTTTTTTTTTTATAAAAAAACTATTGAATGTCATATCATTCATAAATAACAAAACGCTCTAGAATTCGTCTAGAAACAAACACAATCAAACACGAGCCAATAATATTACTCTTTTACTAACTTCTCGACAACTTCTTATTCAAACACCTCTTAAAGTCTGTTTAGAACGACTTTTCAATGCTTAAAAATACTATTTACGATTAATAGGGTTGTATTCTTTTATAATCTTAGCCCTTTCAAGGACAAACTTTCATTCCTTGTACTTTTCAACCAAACCACTCCTAAGAGTCTATTTGGAACAACCTTTCAAAGCCTTAAAAATACTAATTACAATTAATTAGTTGTATTCTTTTACAATCTTAGCCCTTTCAATGATGAACTTGCCTTCCTTGTACTTTTGTTTGAGGTCATAAGCTTTGAGATATTTCCAGCCCAAAACTTGACCACAAATATTACACTTTATGTCTGCAATTTTGAAAATGCCTGTTATCAGCTGCTTTTGCTCTTTTTGCCCCAAAACTATGTTCTTTACTTCTGAGAATAAGAATGCTTTCCCTGATTTTGCCTGCAATCCAATAAAACTCTCATTCATTTTTTTTTAGTATTAACAAAGGTAAAAAAAAAAAAAAAAAAAGAACAATGACTCAACAGCATAAATAGATTTTTTGAAAAAAATTTGCTTGCTCATCAATGAACAATCAGTCCATACTTAGGGAAAAAAGTGGTCACACTGTTTTTTAATAATATTTTATTTAATTATGATAAAATAATTGTGTGGCACCAAATAATGTCAAATAGGTCTTAAGTAAAGCTTAATGAGCATGCAAATTTTTTTTAAATATTCAAATTCTTTTACTCCTAATTGTCGTTGAACTAAAAATAATTACATGAAATGAGAATTTGAACTCCTAACCATAAGGAAAGAAGTAACGGAATTGAAACTAAGTGTAACATAGATGAATGACGAAATTGTGTAATGAAATAAGTTATAGCAAATGTTTCTATACATATGGTTGGTTTCAAATCTACCCTGCGTATTGAAAGTTTCAATTTTTACCCTTAACCTATTTCAACAAGTTAGAAATTGACTAACAAAGAAAGTAGTACTCCCGATTAAAACGTCATTAGTTCAAATCTCCTACCCCATATATTCTATACTAAAAAAACGATTAAATTGTTGCATAATTTTTTTTTTTAAATGTTAGAATTTTTTTCAATACAATAAGGGATTAGGGATTTCGAACCGCAAACCTCATGATTACTAATATACCATTGAGTCATTGCTCTTCTTATCTTAAATAATAGAGATTAAATCTTCAATCCCGTAGGTATAATATCTTGATCATATTCTAAGTTCAAACTTTAAATATCACAAAAAAGAAGGTCAAACTTTACAACATTAGCTCCTCCATAAATCAAGCTAATAATCTATATATTGAATTTACCAGTTCAAATTAACATCCAAAGTCCACACAAACTAAAAATATTATAACTTTGATTTTAACATAGTAAGAAAAAGGTTGGGAAAGTCCTAAATCCAAAAACTGATTAATTTCATCACATAACAAAATCATCATCCGGGTGTTGCCCAAACTTCTTTTCAATTACTTTCTTTTTATTCATAGGATCTAAAGTCTAAATTCTTTTTGTTCATACAATACACCAACAAAGGAAAAACGAATCCATCATAGTTTTGTGAATTAGATGGTTTACCAAGTAGGATTTGGAAAGGAGATCAGCTCCGGAGGCGAGCGGATTGCTACAATTTCTACAACTATACGTAGGATTCGAAAACTCCGCCATGGAAGTTGAATACGTAGCGTAGCGAAGTAAAAGAGTTGTATCAGAAAAGGTTGCAGATCATAGAATGCATATGAAGCAAGAAATGTGTGTGAACATATATAAAGAGGAATAATGAAAGGCAAGTTGGAGAGTTGTTTTCAAAGATGAGTGGCCAAGATCTATTAAATTGTTGAATGAGGTGAGAAGACTCAAATTAAATTATTGTGTGGGACTAAACTATGGGAGGATGTTGACAAGGTTGGTTGGGATAAGAGGAGTGATCAGCAAGGAAGAAAAAAATCAATGAAAAGGATTTAAAAGGCCAAGTTTTTCTTCTTTATTGATTTTTTGGTAATTTCCAACACCAAACCCATTAAGTATTTGATCCTTTTTTAGAGACTTACTGTCCAAAACTTTCTTTAATGGATCAAATTATTGTTTCATTTTTAGTCTAACTATATGAACTAGATAAGAATTTTTACCTTTTAGTTAATGGTATATATGTGTTTGAATTTTACTCAAATTGATATCTTTGACTAATTGAATTATGCTCATGTAGATATATTAACTTTTTTTTTTTAAAGCAAAAACATTCCTTCCAAAAATTAGAGAAATTCCCATCCAGACAGATAGAGGAATCAATCCAACAAAATTATTTTTCATCCCTCCAAAATTATTCATTTAATTTCAATCTATAGGGTAGGGCGTAGACTTTCTCATCCCCTTCACACCTCTCATTTTATATTTCATCCCCTCAAAATTGTTCATCTAATTTCATAAAAACTAGGGCAAGATTTTTCATTGATAATTCAAAGAGATTTCTCCAAAGATTTATTCTTCATTTATTTTTTTTTTTAAAGTAATTATTTGTTTTTAAGAAAAAAAAAATTCAAATATGTAATTCATTTATCTACCATGAATCATCATTTAAAATGATCATTTCCCATGAAAAATACTTGAACTTCTTAACTAAAAGAGGACAAAATAAAATAACATTTCATATTAAATTATCGATCCATAAGAATATAAAATGATTTAAACATATTAAATTATTGACACACTACTACATAGGTCATTAAACAATTTATATATATATATATATATATATGTGTGTATATGTATATATATGTGTATATGTATATATATGTGTATATGTATATATATGTGTATATGTAAATGATAAACAATTAAATTATTATGCATTTTCCATCCCCATCTTCATTTATATTATGGAAATTTCTTTTCCCATTCTCCTTCTAAATGATGATTTCCCACTCCATTAGGGACATCGGTTCTACGAAGAAAATGAACATCCCTACCCACACAAAGTTCTTCAATATTTGATCCAAATACAACCGCTATCAAGAATTGGGATCCATCAACTAAAAAAATGAGGATATAATTACGCAAGAGAGAATACATAACGAAAATATGGAATCTTTAATTAACAAGTTTCAGATAAATCCCATGCTGGAACTAGGAAAAAAAAATCTCCACAACAATTGCTGAAGAGATCTCTAACAAGCTATTTTACTTTAATGACTTGTGAAGAAGCTCAAAAATTGATGAAAGCCTTTACTTTCTTAATCTTCTTTCTTTTTTGGATGGATGATGACCAGACCACCATTCTTGTACAGTTTCATTCAAGAAGCTGCTGCTGTATATAGATGAATCAAGTGTTCATGTTCTAACCTCTCGATAAGTACCCGGTGGTCCATCTTCTCTGCATCGCTTAGATGTTTAACGGATCGGTCTCGGTGTTCTTTTCGCTCATTGCCCAGTCGCCAGACTCTGTAACACGGTCCATATTTAAGAGTTAGTTATGATTGGAAGCACTTGTTTGTTGTTTTAAATGCTTTTGCTGGTTAGGGAAACACTTCAACTACTTTTTAAAATATTGTTTTGATGATATTAAACTGACTTTGATTAAAGTATTTTTGCTAAATCGGTTAAAAGAGTGTTCTTAAAACACAGCTGTGATATTAAACTGATTTGGCTACCATGTTTATCGTATATAAAATCACCCTAAAACATGTTTTTAATCATTCAAAATCAACCTGATTTTTAATTTTAAACTTTAAAACGCTGTTTTTATGTCATAAAATTGATTTCCAATTCAATAAAAATAACTTCAACCCGTTCAGAATCACTCTCAAACATGCCGTAAGAGGAACTGAATCCATAAAGTTGTTGCGATGTAAGAATTTTAGCATTAGGACAACAGGCTTACTTGGTTTCTCGGCGATTGCCTGAAGCCGCCTCTGTAAAATCGATGCCACGAAAAGGAAAATGGAGCACATACCAAACATCACAGTGATGGGGAAAGCATTCACCTTCAACAGACGGAAGAAGAAAAATGTAAGTGCAATAAAAAAGATGAGGGTGTTACATATTCTTTTGATAATAAAAACTAGTGTCTGCACTTATTGTTGAATTATGTTAAATCGCCCATCAACCCAAAAGCACCTTACTCTGATACCATGTTGAATTCTCTTAAATCACCAATAGACCCAAAAGCTTAAACTCATGAGTTGGGTAAATTTTATTATATCAACCAACATTTATCTAATAACTAGTGACATTTTTTTTATATCCATGAGCGTCTGGGCCAGCTTACATGCAACTCAGTTATTCTACATCGCCTGACTTAATAACATTTGAATGTTAAGAAATCTGTGAAAAATTATTTCCTAGATAGATGACCACACCTGGATTGAATCCATAATCTCTTGGATCCACCACTCATGATGGTTAATGTGTTACATTGTACGTACCCATGACAAATGGCATGCATGATATTATTCATATTAAGAAAGGGTTTAGGGACATACATTGTACAGCACCACACATACGAAGATGTTGAGAGGTATGCGGAAGAAGTTCATGATGGTGCTTCTAGCCTCCTCAGGAATGTACTGGGATCTCATCTTCATTATGGAAGGCCAAAATATACCAACGCAGGCCTCAAAAGCACAGAAACCAAGAAGCTGAATACAGCCAGCGAAAGAGATGCTTCCACCTTTCACATCAGATGGAGGTACCAACAACTGTCCCAACCAGAAAAGTCAGAGAAAACAGAAGCAACCATTAACGAAAACAAGAACTAAGGGAAAAAAAATTCCTTTGACATACACTTGTCACAATCGGAAGTACAAGAGAGCCAGAAGAGACGATGAAAACAATCTGCATATAGCTCTCAACTTTTGGCGAATTTCGAGCCAATAACCTAGATGCAAGGGAACTTCCAAGCATTGAGGCCAACATGAATGTTGCAAAGATAAAGCCATGGGGAATATCCTCATTGTTTGGGCTAAGAGCAGGTGTCCAGAGGAACACAAAGGTATACATTGATCCTTCAAATAGAGATTGAATAGCACCCAGCAGCGCAATCTTTTCATCTAACCCACAGAAAATTTAAAATGAGCAAGAGTATCTTCAAGAAAATTAGTCATGGTTCTATTGAAGTATTTATGAGTGGGTGAGATTTGAGATTTATTGTATTCTTCTCTTTTTAAGGAACAAGAGAAAAGAAATTAAAAGACTTATTGTATGGAATAATGTTGAAACTTGTGTATGAATATTGTTTATATTAAATTCATAGAATTATTTATATTAAATTTATAAGATTGTTTTATTGAAGTATTTATGAGTGGGTGAGATTTGAGATTTCAACGGTAGCCAGAATTTGCATATTCTAGAAAGAGAGGTATTTACAAATTACTATATCCAGTCCAAGAGAAAGTTTCATGCAACCTTAAATACTTGCTAAGATGTTGGGCTTCGAGGAAGTGTGATGAACTAAGAAAATAGATTGCACAAAAATCTGAAAGAATACCAGAAGCAATGGCAACAGCGGCACCCCTGAATTGGGTGAGCAGATCCTTGTTTTCTGCTGAACCTCCATAGTTCTCCGTCCAAGATGACATCATGATGGCCATACCAATAGCCAGAAAGCATGCAGCAGCATCAAAAGGTGCCACGGGTCCAAGAGAAAGACTATCAACGAGTAGATTCCCAAACAATCCAGCAATAATTGCAATTAGACCATTGCCAAGAAATATAGCCTTTGAAAATGTAATCGACAACCATTGCTGTTCAAAGCCCCTCTGCAGAAAAGAAAGAAAATCAAGCAAAAAACATGTTAATATATTTAAAATTATCAACAAATAGAATCCGTGAGACATTACCAGGACATGATTACAAGCATTATACTAATGAATTAGGGAAACAGAAGAGGGAGTGAAAATTGTCCAAAAGATTATTAAGCTGAATATTAGTGAAAATTACATTCCATCTATACAATTTGTTGGATATAGAAACAGTTGCTGCAGTAAGGTGACAAGCGTTCAAGACCGTAGAAGTTATCTGGCTATGATATCATGTTCACAGGTCAAAACAACTGACAGAAACCATGGTTGCATCTATGGACATTTTTACCATTAGTTCCCACTGACTCAATTTGGATAAGAGGCAATGACCAACATTTGAACTTATTGCCGTGTAATGTCAACATGTGATAATTGATTTCAATCATCATCTAGTGGTTGTTAAATAAACATTGAATCAAAAAGTCTAAGATGATAGCAACAAGACCAACAGAAAACATCATATAAGCAAGCTAAAAGGAATTTAAAGAGAGTGGCATAGAATCCTTGCCTTATTGTGCTCTGCAACAAGCCACGACTCAAATGCTGAAAAGAGAAGCGAAGTGGCAATACCTCCCAAGATACGGCCCACCATTAGAACCTTGTATTCAGGAGAATGCTTGGTGATGCAACTCAGAATGTATGTAATACAATAAGTTATGCAAGCTCTCTTTCGACCTCTGAATTCAAAAACACGAATGCATCAAATTATTAAAAAGAGGTTTACCTCAATAAAATTTGATGACTTTCAAGCAATTTTGAAGGTAAAAAAAAAAAACTCACTGTTTGTCAGCAAGAGAACCAACAATTGTGCCAAACAACATGGAGGACCCAAAACCAGCAATGAAAAGCTGACCGATCTCTCCTTTACCAAACCCATACTGACTGTAAAGGTAGTATACGTATGGACCCTGCAACCAGTCCCCAGCTGTTGCAACACGAAAAATAAATAATACATTAGCTAATCATTACAACATATAACTTTGAGGGGGTTTTATAGGTATAATAAAAAAAGGCAAAGTATTTCTATTTATAGCACAAAATAAAAACTAATTCATTTGTAAAATAAAATCCAAATTGAATTCTATCACCAATAGAATTCAATAAGTGATAGACTAATTCTATCACCGGAGTTCTATCACTCATAGAAATATAGATTAATTATTTTAGAAAAGATGTAGCATGTGCTGTTGAGGGTAAATTTTATAACTTTTACTTTCTATCAACATGATACTGATGATCATAACACACACTCACAAAATCAAAGCCAAAATGTAGAAGAATCGAAAACAACACAAAATCACAACCACACACACAGTAGATCATAGGGAAAACAACATCAACCGTGCCAGAAAAATCGAAATTATAGCTATAAAATTACAATCAAGAGCTGAATTGAAAGAACAATGCCATTACGCACTTAGAAAAAACGAGAACATCGCAATCATTTCATATCATAAACCGTCGGTGGGATCCAGATCCAATGCTCAACCAAAGTGAAGGAAGATCAAATAAAATCCGCATCGCCAATACACGTCCTAGCAGCCTATCGGCAACCTAACACAAATAACGCTCTATCTTCTCTTAAATCCTCCTATTCTCAAAGTAATAAGAACATCACATCACCAACAAAATGCGTATCACTCCCAACCAAAACCTCAACAATCACATAAAAAACACAGATCGAAACAAAATTCAGATCATATCAAACCGTAAACACACACAGAGAGATTCACACAAGGCAGAAACACGAAACGAATCAGTCACTGTTAGAGACGCAAATTACAAAAGAAATAAACGAGATCCAAGGGAGAAACGCGAGCAGATCTGAAATTAAATCGAAAATCAGAATACGTACCCATCATGAGAGAGTAGACGACGAGGTAATTGTTCTTGAACGCATTGAAAGCGGAGGGCGTATTGATCCGATCCTTGTTGGTTTTGCTGAGCTCCAGAGCTGCAACAACCAGAGACATTGCTCCAAACACGAGGAAATAGAAAATCTCCATTGTTGCAGAATGAGAGAAAAGAGAGAAGCTCCAATGGGCGTCCCTCTTCTGCAGAGTGAAGATTGGAAATGGTAAGACAGAATGAAGATGAAGGCGTTTATTATATACTCCAACAATATAATAACCAGGTGCTGTCTTCAATTTATTAGTTATCTCTAATTTTAATTTATTAATTATTATTGTTATCTTTTTTAGGGAGAAATTATATTTTAGCTCCTAAATTTGGGATTTAGTTTTAATTTACTGTACCGTATATATCTTAATATTGAACACTTTTATTTTTTACACTTTAATAATGTTGACTTTTTATTCTTCTTTTACTTTACTTTGTTATTTATTCAATTTTAATGTTATCAATATATTGAAATATATAATTGATGTACTCATCATTTTAATTTATATTAACTTAGGGAAGTAACCATTTTTTAAAGAGGAATATTTACCTCATGTCCAGACATTATATATAAAATAATATCCACCTATGTGCTAAATATGAACCACAATTTATTTGATTTTAAATTCAAAAGATAAAAAAAATAAAATAAACAAAAATAGATTGTGGTTGAGCCACATAAGTGGGCATTATTTTATATATCATGCCCGGGCGTAACGTAAATATTTCTCTTTTTGAAAAGTTTAGAGTAGACTGTTTAGATCTAATTAAAATTAGACCCAAACTTGGACTGAAAAATTAAATTAATTTTGGAATCTTTATTTGTACGTTTGACTTTGTGTTCAATTTAATCTTAAAAGAATGAAACTAAGCGCGGTGTATGACTTCGTAGAGGATTAGAACCCAGAGACGCGTTTTGGGAATGATAGACACGTGGTAGAAAATTAGCCGTCCGATGGGGTTATTAAGTTGTCGGTGGTTATACATTCCTTGCGCGCAGCTAAGATTCGCAGATCTCTTCCGTGGATCACACGCGCAAACATGGATGAAATGTCTTCTTCTTCTTTTTTTTTTTTTTTTTTTTTTTTAATTTTAAACTCAAACCTTAAAATTAAGTGCATAACCTTTAAAAATTCAAAAACTAAATTAAAAAATTATTAAAAAAACTATATTTCATTTTGATCACAAAAGTTTTATTTATTTTATATTGGTCCATAAATTTCTAAAATTTTTATTTTACTCACTTTTTTTTAGTTTAGAAGGATCCAAACTCATAATCTTGAACTTGTTAACACTTATATTTTACCAATCATGTTAGCATCTTGAAAAGATCAATTCATTTCAATCTTCCTAATTTTGGCTTCACACTATTTAAAAAAAATGAAACTTAGAAATAACTCAATCAAAATAAATTTGTTAATGATTAAAAGCTCAAAAGTTTGAATCTCTAATTAATGATTAATGAATTCAATATAATGATTAGACATTTTTATAATTAATACATAAATATAATCATCATAGAGTATCTTAATGATCAAAAGGGTAAAAAAAGTTAAAAAGTAATAAGTTCAATCCATAACAATCACCTACCAATAAATTAGTTGAAATGCACAAAAGTGTTCCGAATACTAACCAATAGTGTGAAT
>JBBMKA010000030.1:8763338-8779775 GCA_037833695.1 Sechiopsis laciniata | reverse complement strand
TAATATAATATTTAATCTATGAAACTATTATTTCAATTTTTGCATGAAATTATTTTTTACAATAAAATAAATATAAATATAAGAGAAATATTTATATCATGCTCGGACATTATCTATAAAATAATGTCTACTTATGTGGCTCAATATGAGCAACAATCTATTTGATTTTAAATTCAAAAGATAAATAATACAAAATAAACAAAAATAGATTGTGGTTCATATTAGACCATATAGGTAGACATTATTTTATATATCATGTCGAGCGTAATGTAAATATTTCTTTAAATATAAAAGTAAATTGGAATGTGAAGTAAAATGTCTAATTTAAAACCATAAATACCAACAAAACTAAACATAAGTTGGGCTTGAAGTAAAGTTAAGCGCGTGTATGTGTGTGGGGTGCACGACGTCGTGGAGGATTATAACTCAGAGACGCGCTTTGCAAGTAAAGGACACGTGGCAGCCGTCTGATGGGTGTGAGGCTGTCGGTCAATCCTAGCTTTGGAGATAGCCGACTCACGGATCTCTTCCCGTGGATTACACGCGCCAAATTAAGGTGGTTAGTCTCAATTTTTTGGCGGTAAACTTTAAATTTTATTTTTTAATCCATTTTCTTATTTTTGGAAGATAGGAAGATTTTTGTTCTTTTGTTTCACGAATTATCAAATTGGTGTAGTTTGTATAAATATTAAAACTCTAGTTTTAGCTATTCCTTTTAGTTTTACTTTTATTATTGTCCTTTTTTACGTTTATAGTGATAGAAAATGACAAGAGACCTAAGAAAATAAAATAAAATCAACCCCATGCCATACAATGCATCTATCTATAATAAATTACATTAAGAAAATTAGGTGGAAGTACATTTTCAAAATTATGATTAAGCAACATCGAGCAATCAGTTGATTACGTGTTTGAATCCCAATTGATATTGAATTAAAAAAAAAATCTACAATCTATATAAATGATTTAGTTTAATATAATTCAATTGGCTAAGACATATATTTATGTTAGAAGATCAAAGTTTCTAAGTATTTTACATTTATATATTGTTAAACTAAAAATGATAAAGCTAAACTAATGAGAATTATTTTTTCAAAAAACGAAAGTATTACTATTTTGTTGTTTAGTCAACAACATTTAAATGAAGAGATTGAAATATATAAACTCGAATTTACTAAATTGTATAGAATATTTTAAAAACTCTACATTAGTTGGCGAATGGATTAATTACTAAGTTATGCTTTATAATCTACTCTAGATTATTATTATTATTATTTTTTTGAGAATATAATCTAGTCTAGTTGATTTATATATATATAAACAGGCAACATGATGATAGTTCAAAATAGTTTATTTTCTATTTATTTCGTACATTTTCTTATTAGCTTCCTTTGCAAACCTAAAAACACTAAAACTATTTATTCGTTTATTTATTGTTAAAAATGTTTTCAAAACTAAGAATAGGCCCGTTGTAAATTATAAAGTGTTGAGAGATTATACATTCAACCATTTACCTATAAATTATTTATTTATATTGATAATTCAATGTAGGTCAAGCAATGATAAGCACCAATATTTTTGGGTTTACATAAAGCAATATGGTCTCTTAGATAATTCCCACTAAGATTGTAGTTAGAATAATGAATGACTCTTAGATTAAATTTAAAATATATGATGACCACTTTAGATCTTAAAATTGTTCACTCTATAATTAATTTGGTTGATATATTAATTTAATGAATCGATTAAACTTCAAACCTAAATCAATATTTAAAAAAAAAAATCACATGAAATTGAAGAAAAAGAGTATTGACATTAAATAATCTTAAAAAAGGAAAAATTTAAAACATTTATAAAGGCCAAATGTCATTCAAAGTTTGAATATAAAAATACTTTAAAAACTATTAAATGTAATTTGAAAAAAATTGAATCTATGAAACCATAAGTCAATTATATAACATTTGAGACACTAAAATATTAAACAAAAAGGTAACAATACTTTAATTGACTAAATTAACCGCTCTATAATACGATTGCATTGATCAACACGTTTGACAATCTTTGACATAAAAAATCTCAAAATACACAATATGGACATGCCAAAGTTTGCATAGTAATTTTGTCCCAATGTTTGCATAGTAATTTTGTCTCTTGCAATATCTTCCAGATTACATGACTTTTTTCTAGATCAATCTTGTTTCATTCAATTATTAACCGGCTATACTAATATTATATATAAAGATATTTGAGTTAAAAAAATTTTGTCTTTCCATATATACTGACGACATTTCGGAGATACGATATATAAATCTTTATTCGTCTTACTTATTTCACTCAGAATATGCTAAATAAGTTATTGAATTTAGATAGAATTGTCTCAGGACAATAGTTGAAATGCACAAAAACAAATCAAAGTATATAGATATAAAAATAAATAACCAAAATGGGATATATTTTTCTCTAAATATTAAACCATGAAAAATAACTTACTCTTTAATTTAGAAATTTTCATGCTATCTCCAATAATAATAGTTGAATACAAAAGTTTCTCTTCCCTACTCCCATCCCTTTAACTATTAATTTACGTATAAATATTAATAAAATAAAAAAAGAAATTAAAAAGAAAAATAAAATATTTACGAGTTTCCCTATGATGAAGATAATCATGTAATCTTTCTCAAAGAATTTGTTTTCTTGAGGGAGAATCCAAACATTCATCATTTTTTCTGGTTCCCAATCTCAAAAGCCCATACAATTTCCCCATACTCAATTTCTCTTTGAAAACAAATCTTCCAGATCCAATCTCATCTTCCCCGCCGCCGTCGCCATCGCCGCCGTGGATCTGCAAAGCGGTTATGATAGATTTCAATGCCCTAGACGGCGAGCTCCGATTCGCAATCATGATTTCACCGATCTCGGCGGCGCTCATGGCGGCACCACTTTGAAGAACCTCCTCCACCAGAGAGAACAGCTTGTGATCCTTTACCCCCAAATGACTGACGGCTAAACTCTTGAATGCCGAGAAATCGCACGCCGGAAAATGAATGTGCACATCGATCCGTCCCGGCCGCAGCGCCGTTTCATCGATCCCGTTCTTGTCGTTCATGGTGAACACCGCCACACGCTCTTCGCCGCCGTACGACGCGATTCCGTCCATGAAGTTCAGTACGCCGGAAACGCTTGTCGCCGTCGATTTCTTCATCAGATGCCGATCCAGATCCTCCACCAGAATCAACGATTTTGGCGTCGTTTGAAGCAGCAGGATCGTCAAATCGGAGTCGCTCGAGATTTTCGACATGTCGATCTGGTAGATGTCGTACTGAAGAAACTTCGCCATCGCCGCTACGAAGCTCGATTTCCCCGTCCCTGGCTTTCCGTACAGTAGGTAGCTTCGTTTCCACACTCGACCTAATCTGTGATAATACTGTTTCGATTTCAGGAACTGTTCGAGATCGGATTTGACCTTGTTCTTCAAATCGGCGTCCATTACAACCGTACCGAATGTCGCCGGATGTGTAAACGGCACCGCCATCCACCGCCTTGCGCCGCCGTCCGAGGTAATGTGCATCTTGATTTCTCTGCTCTGTTTTTCGATCTCGTCAGAGATCGAAATCATGTGTTGGATGTATTGACGGAAAATTCTGCGTTTATCTTCCTTCTTCAGCTTTAGAACGAGCGAAAGATTTTCGATCTGGCGATGATCCTTATGCATCTCGATCTTCCAGAGGAGTTTTGCACCGAGGAAGGAATCATTGACGGTTTGATTGGAGTCGATGCGGATGAAAACATCGCCAGGTTTTGATCCACAGAACAAGTTCGTGAAATTGGAATCCTCAAGCGAAGGTAACGAATGAAGGTATGTATGAACTCGAATGTAAAGTTGATTTTGCTGTAAATGTTCATCAAATTGTGGAATTCTGTAGTATTGATAAACATGAAAATACTCTGTAATTGATTGAAAACCCTTGACCACCATGTAAACCAGGGATGTTTTGGCTATAAATCGAAGAATCAAAACAAAACCAATGGCGAAGAACAAGGAAGAAGCTATTGCTGCAATGAAAACTGCCATGATCAAGAACAATCTGGGAGGATGAACTCCAACTTGGTGGTTGAAGAAAGTGAAAAATAAGAGGTATATGGGATGAAAATTAATGGGGTTTGGCCATTGAAGATGAAAAGGAAGTTATTTTAATGGAGGTCAATTGAATTGTGGAAGGTTGGGTAATGTCGTTGGCTCTGACCAGGATATGGATGAACAATGAGGGAGAGTTGAATTGAAAATTTCATAGGGGATAGTTTGGTGGGTCTAAAATAGTCAATTGTATTTTTTTTTTCTTTAATCTCAACTTGATTGAATTGAATTTGCAGAACCATAGCTGGACGGAGGAAATTAGATCGACAAGAACATAGACAAAGGCATCATCAAAATGACTTGTAATTTGTCACCAAGGTACGTTACTTCGTAGGTCCCAGCTTCAAAACTGCTTAATTTTAAAGTACTTTGTTATTTTCTATTTTTGGATTTGGGATGGACGTGAATGTCTTGAATATGTAGTCGAGTGAAACTCTGATTTCCAGCTATAAAAGAATGACCCGTAAATTATCACGAAGTAAGCCTAATAAGTAAGTAATTAAGAGATGATGAATTCAATTTATAGTAAACACCTACTTAGGAATAAATTTCCTATAAATTTTCAGTTTTCACTGCATGTAGAATCAAGTGGTATGTCTTATAATAATTGTCGAGGTGTACGGAAGTTGGTCTGAATAATCACGAATAAAAAATAAATAAATAATTCTAATTTTAAATTTGTAACCCATTCTTCTTCTAATTGCTAGTGCTCTTCCTTTACACGTTATTAACAAATATTTTACATTTAATGGTGGTTGTTTGTGAGAGTCTTTATCTAAATAGGCTGCAATCTGATGTAATGTAAATGCTTTTAGTTTTGGCTGCTAAAGCTATGAATGTAACACAAGCTTGGTTGGGTATAAAGAAGTCTTTAATACACACTTTTGAAATTTGAATCCGAAGTTGCTTTATTTTTATTTAGTTATTTATTATTTTATTTTTTTTAGTTTCGTCTTTAAAAGTCCCCATTTGATAACTAGGAAAGGTTTGAGTTCGCTAGATCATAGTGACTTTTAGATCTCATGCTCGAGTCATTGAGTAAACTTCATATATAAAATCTTTTGATATCTCTCAAAGTTTTTGGAGTGACACGGTTATCTTAAGTATAGAAGAACAAAGCTCTAATTTCCTGATTATAACATCTAATAATTACTTAGATTTTTGAAAATGAAATGTTTGTCAAAGTAGATAACAAATCAAGAAACTCTAGTTCTTCCCCCAAATTTGGTGGATTAGAAAAATACAACAAATATGTATCACTTGAAATGTACTTTTGTTTAATAATTTTTTTTAGTTCAACAATAATTTTGAATGAGAAATTTGAATATATGACGTTTTTTTTATCGTAGTATATATTTTATATTGATTAAATTAGGTTCTTGGTGTCACTTTTGTAGAATAGTATGTACAATTATAACCAATTTTCCATTTCTAGGAGAGACCGGCTAGAAGTGTTAAAATACTAAATAAATCTTTTTGAAATATGACGCATTTCTATTATATGTTTTCTGTGTACAATATTTGACCTGAATAAACACTATTTACTCACAAGTCCCCACACGTTTCTATAATATTACACTTAAAATTGAAAACGAATTGATTAATTACAAGTTTTGTGTTTTTTTTTTTTTTTTTTTTTTTTTTTTTTTTTTTTTTTAAATCAATTACAAGTTTTGTTTATTTACTCATAGTCTACTTTGAAAATTCTAGCCAAATTATAATCAAGGGCAAACCAACTAGTTATCAAATTTTGGAACTAGAAAACACTACTTTTTAAATTTTGTTTTAGCTTTCTTTTAGAAAATAAAAAACTGATCAAAGATACTATTTGGTTTTAAATTTTTTACACTTAAAGCCCATGGATAATATTTTTACCCATATAATTCATATCGTGCTATTTTTTTTTCTTCTGAGAAGTCATATGCTATTTACCGTTTACTTGATCACGTTTGAAAACTAAAAATAAAAAAATGTTTTCTTCAAAATTGTCCAAGATTTATTATTATTATTATTTAAAAAAAAAAAATCAATATAACATTTAAGGATGGATGACTAGAATCTATAACCACTATCATAAATCATCCTAACAGTTTGAGTTATGCCCTTGTAAATATTTTTAATACTCATTTGATAGAGATTAAATCGTTGTAGTGAAATTAAGAAAAAATAATTGTAGTTTTCAAAAATCAAATGGCGAACTGAGAGGGCCATAATACTTACTAACATGTGTAACCTCAATTGACATGATTAATGATTTGATAATTAAGATGTTGTACGTCTCTAACCCGATTCAAAAGTGGTTAAATTTAATATAAAAAAAGAGAAAAACATTTAGGCATAACTTAAAAAATAATATCCACCTACGTGATTCAATATTGATTACATTCTATTTTTCTTTATTTCATTTTTTTTTATCTTTTAGATTTAAAATAAAATAGAATGTCTTACATTGAATCACTTAGGTGGACATTATTTTTTAGATGAAAAAATGAGGCGATGTTTGAAACCATGATATAAATCAGAGATGGCTAAATCTGTCAAAATAAACCTAATTTATTAAGGTAGATTATACAAATAATTAACACATTTACGTTTCCTCCAATCTGATTAACGGACAAATGGAAAAAATTAAACAAAAAACCATAAGTTATCATGACAGTGGTCACCCAAGAATCAAACAACCAACAAAACAGAAAACCAAAAACTTTCATTTCATACTTCAATCTTACATCAGTGATTTTCTTTTATCACCAAAAATTGGAACTTGGAACTTTTATCCCATTACATGGATGAGATATATCCGCATCCGACTCAAGGCTAGGACCTAAAGATAATTAAGAAATTTTACGATTAAACTCACTCGTGAATTACGAATTTAAAATTTTCTAAGTATTTTCAATTACTTGGAAGATTCTAAACCTCTACTAGCAAAGCACCACTCCTTAAAGAGGGTTCATTTCAGTATTTGCTAAAAGGACCTTGAAAAAATAAAAACAAATAATCACTGACTTAAAAATTAATTTTTCAAATTTCTTTAATCAAAATTTAGTATAATTTGACAATTTCATCATGAACTTTTTTTTTCCATTTACAGACGTGCAATAAATTTCTCGAACCATGGCAATATAAGTCCTAACACAAGTTTTTGTTGGATAATAAATGTGTTTTTTTTATAACCAAGAATCAGAATTTTCCCCATTAACCACTACATACCTAGGGCACCCACACCCATCTCGAGGCCCAAAAAAACATACCTTAGAGACCATAATCCTTTCCCATCAAAGTCATCCTTTGAAGACATAATGAATGTGTAGAAATAGTATTTATTTTAGAAAAAAGAAACCAAAATGAACCCTTGAAGATAAAGAAACAAAAATGATCCAAATCTGAATGCATAGGAATCAAACTAATATTAATTTCTAATCATTTACGGGTTTTAATTCAGTCGATCAAATCGGCACCGAGCTTTAATTCATGTTATGTTCCCACTGGTTGCAGCAGCAACATTTTCAACTACAGAGAGGCTTTAGAAATTCCATATGGGCAATTTTTGACAAAAGCATAGAAAAATTTGAACCAACAAAATACCAAATATGGTACATATAAAGATTGTTCAAGGATGATCATAATCTATTCAAAAGATTATCAACAGAGTTAATCCAAAATATGACTATTTCATGTTTGAGGCAGCAAAGTTGGAATATGCAACTGCCAGCAACTATTCAGAGCTTCAAATGTTCAAAATTGAGACAAACCTTTTGAACCAAGGATGCATGCCTGGTAGATCCATGCTAGCTAACAGCCTAATACGAAAACGAGTCGCGAGAATCCTTGATATTGTCGAGGCTTTTACAAATCCCGGGACTCGGATTGGATATTCAAGATTTGAGAGACCACAAGCTTGGAGAGTTCACTTATTGCTGCTTGAACCTCATAATCACCAGCTTCTCTTTGCCCTGCCCACCCTGATGAATTAGAGCTCAATCCAGTGTATTCGCTTGCAGCAACCTTTGTCTTTGTAGACGTAGCCAGAACCTTTTCCAAATCCGACTGCGACAGTTCCCTTGGTTCCTAAAAAACAACACGTTGCACAAAGGTTAGTAACATTCAAGGCCTCATTGTATATATGAGCATAAATGTATATGCCTGCTTAACTTGAGATCGACCAGTCGAACAAATTTTGCAACTTTGTCACCGAGACATTATATAAACCCTCATACGCTCTTGACCCACGTAAATGTAAAAAATTATAATACTATTGAAGAGTTATGATAAAAAAGTATTATCGGAAATCAATTTGTTTAGTACCCTATCCTTTACCTAATCTCCAAGGAATCTTTTCATGATCCCCTTTCCTTTTTGCCGTCCATTCTCTCTATTGGTCAATGGTGGCTAGTAAAATGAACAAACTAGTCAATTGTTTTTCCGAGCGAACTTATGCGCACCTCACCTATTCTAATGGGACAACCTGCCTAATCCTACAGTATTTGGACGTACAAAAAATTCATATGAAATTAATTCCTAAATAGGTAGTCACCATGGATTGAACCCATAACCTTTTGGTACCCTAGGGGCCTCTTGACTACAGTCCAAGTGAGGATGGTTAGGAACAAACAAGTCATAACATAACATTCCTATCTCATAGGCCTTTGAAAGATGATAAACATAGATGATAAGTATTTAAACTTAATTATCACATTCACAGCTAAGGAGCACAGTAGCATAGGCATAAATCCCATCTTTTATTATTTAATTAATATGAGATATAAATCCTATCTTAGAAGCAGCCCAAGTGATGAATATAAATAATTGACCATCAACTCAAATATCTCAACTCCGGCAGGGAAAAACAATTAATTAAGGCCCCGTTTGATAACCATTTGATTTTTTGTTTTTTGTTTTTGAAATTTAAGCTTATTTTTACTCATATTTCCTACAATATGTGCTCCATCTTTCCTACAATGTATCTAATTTTTTTTTTCCATAAGAAAGTATGTGAGTTCTAGCCAAATTTTAAAAACAAACTTTTGGAAGCTACTTTTTTTGTTTCCAAATTTTGGTTTGGTTTCTACAAATAGAGGAATATTTAAATCATGCCCGGATATGATGTATAAAATAATGCCCACATATGTGGCCCAATATGGGCCACAATCTATTTTATTATAAATCCAAAAGATAAAAAAATAAAATAAAGAAAAATAGACTGTGGTCCATATTGAGCCACATATGTGGACATTATTTCATACATCATGCCCGGGCATGATCTAAATATTTCTCCTACAAATATAGGTAAGATGTAGGAATCCATGTAGAAGAAAACATATGGTATGCCAGTTGTTGTAGGTTTAAATTTCAAAAACTAAAAACTAAAAACAAAATGGTTATCAAACGGGGCCTAAACAAATGGGAACAAGAATAAATAAATAAATGTACTCACAGAAGATTGTTTCCCCTTCTTCTCTTCATCAAGAAGATCCCTGATCGGAAAGTAAGCAGCTTTCTTGCATAGTTCCAGAATATCTGAGCCTGTATACCCCTCACACAAGCTTGCCACATGGTCAAAATCAATGTTGTTTTCAACCCGCTCACCCTTCAAAACAACCTTTAATATATCTGCTCTCTCCCTTCTATCAGGTATTCCGATCTCAAAAGCTTGTGGAAGACGACGAAGTATAGCTTCATCTAGTTCAGATGGGCGATTGGTAGCAGCAAGGACCATCACACGAGCATTCTCTACAAGAATAGGTATGACACATCAGAACCAAAGAGCTATTGTAGGTAAATAAGTTGCACAACACGATAAACAATACAACTCAATCTTCCTGCTAGAAGTACAAAATAAGTTAAACTATGACTCACGATCTGTAGTAAATCCATCCCATAAGGCCATGAACTCAGTCTTCATGTTCGTCATCGCCTCATGATCCGTGGTCCGCCGTTGACCCAAAAAACTATCGACCTCATCAATGAATATAATAGCAGGCTGGAGCTTATAAGCCAAGCTAAACACAGCAGCCACTGAAAAGTCATGTTAGGAATGACCAATCAGACAAACATGGTACATAAAGAATCCTTTAAGGAAGGGAAAATCCTTCATATCCAAGCAAAGCATCAACAAATCAATGTAGGGAATTATAGGGTAGTTTTTCAATATCCTTTTCGTTCAAACTTCCTAAGTAAATAGTTATTAGTCGAACTATTCCTCTACCAATGAGAATCAATTTCAGTAAGCTAAAGCCGGCCTAGAAGCATTTTCATCCTGAAGAGGCCAGGCACAAGGCAGTACGCGCCTCAATTTTAAATAAAAACATTATATAAATCCTAAATTTGTGTTAACAAGTATAATAAAACATAAAATAATGTCTTTAATGGATGGTCTTGTCAGTAGAGACTTGAGGTCTCCAAGGTATGCTCTCTTAGAGGTCCTGATTAGAACCCCACAAGTGAGCTTAAATGTAATATCTCTCGTTGTCTCAGGCACGGGTACCAGGAGGTACATATGTAGTGGGGCAAAGTTATGATTCCCCAGTTATAAAAAATAACATAAATACTCATATTAAAGACGTGTGAATAAAGATTTCCCAAGACTAACCTAGCTTTTGTGCATCACCAAACCATTTGCTCATGAGATTAGAAATCCTGACATTAATGAAAACAGCTCCAGACTCCTTAGCAATAGCTTTAGCTAGCATTGTTTTCCCAGTACCAGGAGGTCCATACAACAAAACTCCTTTCTGAGGACTGAGAAGCTTCCCATGGGAAAATAACTCGGGCCTCTTCATTGGAAGTATAACCAATTCAATCAACGCTTTCTTAATACTCTCCAGACCGCCAATGGAGTTAAATTCCACATCGATATGATCAGGGTTTATAACATCACAAGCAATCACATCCTAGTTAAATCATCAAACAACAAAATTAACAAGAACGTATTGATTGCTGGAAAATCAGAGGGAAAAACACAAACACAATTGAATTAAACTCAGATACAATTAAATTCCACATCGATATGATCAGGGTTTATAGCATCACAAGCAATAACATCCTAGTTAAATCATCAAACAACAAAAGAACAACTTATTGATTTCTAAAAAATCAAAGGGGGAAACACAAACCCAATTGAATTACGATTAAATTCCCACATAGATATGATCATGGTTTATAACATCACAAGCAATAACATCCTTGTTAAATCACCAAACAACAATATGAAGAATAACGTATTGATTTCTGAAAAACCATAGGGGAAAACGCAAACCCAATCGAATTAAACTCAAAGAAAATTAAATTCCACATCGATATGAACAGGGGTTATAACACACAAGCAATCACTCCCTAGTTAAATCCTCAAACAACAAAAAAGAACAATAACGTATCGATTTCCTATAGAATCAGAGGGGAAAACGCAAACCAAATCGAATAAAACTCCGAGACGATTCAAATCGAAAACCCTAAAAAAGGCAAATCGAGACGAAATACCTCGTAAGAGTTGGTTTGGATGAGAGGGCGGCCCAAGCGTTTGGCGATCTCCTTCTTGTGCTCGAGAGCCTTCTTGGAGGCCTCGCGATTGGGGTCGAGGTGGCGGAGGCCGGCGAAGAGAACCAAGGAACTCAAGGCGGCGCTGGCGGCGTAGAGAAGCAATTCCTGGATGAAGTTCGTCCCCGACGAACCCCTCCCCATTAATGGAGGCGATTGGAGAATCAAAGCTAGATGCAAAATGGGTTTTCGATTCTGAATTCGAGAGGTGAAGAACAATGGATGAAGAAATTGATTGAGATTCGAAGCTCTGGTTTTTCCCCTTGGCCGAAGGAGAAGATGAAAGGATGGGTAATTGTACCACAACATACAAAAATTAAATAAAATAAATGTCAGAGAATAGAATTAAGTTCTTATTCAAATAATAGATATAAAAAAATGTTATAATGCTCATTCTTAAATAGAAGAAATTAAGAAGGAAGGTAAATTTACAAGAGATGAATTACAAAAAGAATAAAATCAAGTATAGAAATAATACGGAATAGAATAAAATCAAATAATTTAACAATAAAAATAAATTCAAATTTGATTTTCCATAAGTTTCAAAGTGAAATAAGATTCAATCAAGCTAAATATTTTATATTTTGGTAGGTTGAAATTAAATACTATAATTTGCTATTTAAATTTAGTTTTTTTTTTTTTTAATTTTTTTTTAAGCGACTTTTAATTTTAAGGTGATTACAAAAAGTTAGCATAATTCGTTGACAATTATGATCTATTAACAACCATAAAATTTGTAACCAACTAGAATACTAACGGAGCAATATAAGAGTGATACTAAGAGTTTTTTTTTAAAAAAAAAAACAAAGTGTGCTACTAAGAGTTATGAATTAGACTCGAATCCATCCTTATTAATTGTTGTTGAATTCATCAATAAGAGTGGAAGTTCAACGACATCGGTGTGCACCTAATGACAAAAAAATCTTGAATTCGAGTCTCTTCACCCTATAGTTGTAATCTCAAAAAAAAAAAAAAAATTTATAGTTGAATTCAAAAAAATATAATATAATAATAATAACAATAGCAAACTTTGAAACTATTTGTAAATATGCAAAAACTAATTCACCAAAGTTTCCTCAAGTTTCGTTTGGATAATTATTTAGGTCTCGTTTGCAATTAAATTTTCTATCACGTGTTTCATGTTTCTTATATCAATCATTTTAAAAAAATATATATATATGAATGCTAACTAAATTGCACAAACAAAAATAAGTTTTTAGAAGCTTTTATTTTCTAAATTTTTATTTGGTATCTAAAAATATAGGTAAGATATAAATATTCAAATAAGAAAAAATATATGATAAGATAGTTATTACTGACTTAAATTTCAAAATCGAAAAAAAGAAATAGTTATCAAATAAAATCTTATAAGTTTTTCATTTTTAATTCTTAAAATTTAAATTTATACTACTCAAATTGTCTGTCTTCCTAAAAAGTATGGGAATACTAAAAAGAATCAAATAGTATAGCCTAAAAACTCATTTTACAAGTTGATAAATATGACACTTCCTTAATTTAATATGTGATTGATAGGTTGATTTTGCCATCATTTTGAAGGAAAATTATTTTCAAGTTTGATATGGTGTACTTTTTTTAAAAAAAAACTTTTTTTTTTTTTTTTTGTTATTCCCAAAAATTGTTGTTAAAAGTAGCAAAGCTCCGATATCAAATTTGAAACCTCATAACTATAAATATTATTGAGTTGAAAAAAATAATAATAACAATGTTGCTAAGAAATAAGAAATGAAACTTATTAGAGTTCTAGCATACAATACCGAAAGTTGTTATCAAGTATTTGCTAAATAAGTAAAGAAACTTTTGTAAGAAATGATTCCAAAAAAGTTTATTTCAACAAATACCAACAAGGTTGAAAGAATAGAAAATTAAAAATAATCCAAATCTAGCAAACTAATTTTTATTTGAATAATATTTGAAGTCGGAAGATTCGGGCGTATCACCTCTAGTTTAAAACTATGGCCAATAGTTCAATCTTTTATGACAATCAAATCAACTAATTTAGAACAAAATTTGGATACTCCTTAAGAAGTATCTTATACATATTTCTCACCATTTGTAAAAAAAATATTGTGTCACATAACTAATGCAAGTATATATAAAAAAAAAAATTAAAAATATTTATTTGAAAAAAAAATGATATACCAAACATATGACATATTATTATCTTTACAAAGTATTAAAAGTATGTGCTAGGTACTTTATGAGAAGTATCCAAATTTTGCTAATTAATTTAAGGTTGAATAGCTAGAAAAACAAATTTCAATGAATAAACTTATGGCAATTAGAAAAGGGAAGAAAAGTTAGTTCCGCAGTTGGTAATGAAAAATTCGAATTTATGGTTTTTTTTTTTTTTATTTGCACAAATTATTAGGTACTATAATGATCGATCAATTAATGAAAACCAATCCAACCTATAATTTTGCACTATTAATAAGTATGTTGTTGCCAATAAGAATATAGCTCTAATGATATCTTGCACAATAATCATTAGATTACAAATTCGAATTTTCATTCTCTTAATATTGTTGTATAAAAAAGTATAAAGTTATTTGCATTATTAATCTAATTAAAACAACGTTAGAGGATACTACTATTACCATTCGGCCACTGTTCCTTTCGATTAAAATAGTTGATTTCAATCACAATCAAACCATTAGTAAATGCTAATTTACATTTTGGTATCCGTGATTGTCCGGGCCAATTTGTGCGTATCTCGATTAATGTCACGAGACATATCGCCTGACCCTACAACATCTGGATGTCAAGAAAACTCGTAGGAAATGAATTCATAGGTAGGTGGATACCTTGGATTGAACTTATCACTTATCTTAAGCACTCAAAGGCCCTCTTTGACCACTTGAACTACTTCATGATGATTATATTTATCTTTCAATAACACAAGAATGACTTTTCAATCCTTATTATATGCTTTCTCCCATGTTATTAAATTCAAACCATAGATAGTGAAATAAGGAAATGTCTATGTGGAGCAACAGAAAAAAAAAATTATTCAAATGAATACATGCAAATTCATAGAAAGTGTTTAGACGTGTGATTGTAGAGTGATTATAAATGAAAGGTTATTTTGATTAATTAGGAATTTCAATTTTAGTAATACATTATTTGAAGAGGGATTGAAGTTAATAACTCATTTAGATGATGATTTTTGTGAAGGAGTTGTAGAGAATAACTCATTTGGATGTGATTAGAAATGAATGATTATTTTGAGGTGTTATATATTAATGGTTAGAAATAAATTATTATTTTAAGTGTTTAGAAATGAGTTATTAGAAATAAGTAACCATCATGGAATAGCCTAGTGACCAAAGAGAATTTTGAGGTGCTAAAAGTGATGAACTCAATCCATGGTAGCCACCTACCTAAGAATTAATTTCTTACGAGTTTTCTTAATATCTAAATGTTGTAAAGTCAGACGATATGTTACGTGACATTAATTAAAAGATCAACAAACCCTACATAGTGGACACTATTACTTTAAAATAATATAAGAGTTAAATACTAATTTTTAAGATCGAATCAATAATCGTGTTGAACTAAATTACCACCAAATAAACCACTAACTCTTTCGATAAAATTATCTCTCTTCTAAATTGTCTCTTTCCTCGCAAATGTTTGGCAGGAGTATTATTCAGTAAAAAAACATTTTCCATGGTAATGCAAAGCATGTCGTTTTGCAGCAAATTGAATTACACTTGTAGCCACTTGTTTTGAAGTTCCTAAGAGATTTTATCATTGGGATATTTTCATTTATAACAGTATAACTCAAATCAACATAATTGAATTTACGATCGAGTCACTAATTTTTATTTATTGTTGAGTATTATTTTTATTTAAATGAGAGTCAAATATCGATTTTTAAAATTAAAACTGAATTTTTACCAAACATTAAAATCATTCGACTGCTAACCCTTCCGATTTTTTTTTTTTGTACACCCTTAAAATTACCATTAAAATGCTTTGTAATTCCCATTATTTATGTTCAACAATTCAAACAAGATTTTTTGTATTGACTACTCTGCCCTCAATTAAAGTTCATTTTCCCCTTTCGACTTCGTAATTAATTTGCAATTCAAGGGGCATTTTACCGATTTGTTTAAATTCATCGTTATTATAAAACGATTTGTTTCCTTGTGTGCCCAACTCAAGAACAAATTTGCAATCGGACTTTGCCGCAAACAAAGATCCAAACAACTCTTTTCCATCTGTAAGTGAAACTTGTTCTTCAGCGACCCATTTCGATTTCAAACATTTTGTTTTCTTTTTTAGTAATACCCATTTTTCTGATTAGCATCTAGACTTGGTTTCTGTTTTGGTGATTGTATTTGGGTTTTGGGTTTTGGGTTTTGGATGTGAAATTTCAAGTTCTTGGCCTTTTACTCTTTGTGGGGTTTGTGAATTTGGATTGTTTGTTGATTGTTGTAGTCATAAATGGCTTCGGATCCGAAGGTTCATCTGTTTGAAGAAGTGGCAAAGCATAACAAAACGACAGATTGTTGGCTTGCAATCTCTGGGAAGGTTTGATCTCTCTTAGTTGATTGTTCGTATCTTTTTATTTAGGCCCTGTTTGATAATCATTTAGACTCCGTTTGATAACCATTTCGTTTTTTGTTTTCTATTTTTGTTTTTAATATTTTAAAAACAGATTTGTTTGATAACCAATTTTAGTTTTTGTTTTTAAAATTTTATAAATATTTTTAAAATATTAAAGGAATTCTAAAAACTAAAAA
>JBBMKA010000030.1:8753026-8763238 GCA_037833695.1 Sechiopsis laciniata | reverse complement strand
ATATATAGATACTAAATAAGTAGATAGTATAACTTACTAAACTTTTAAAAATGACAAATATTTTTCTTTTTTTTGTTAGTTTTACCACTATTGAGAGTGGGAGACTCGAACCCATGAACTCTTTGGTCAATGAGCACATTGATACTATTAAGTTATTGCTTTTATTTGCAAAATGACAAGCATGGATAACAGACAAAATTATCAATTAATAACATTGTTGCCAACAAGAGCAATAGCTCAATGATATCAATGTATACTCAATAATGTATATTCAATAATTGAGAAGTCATGGATTTGAAATCTTATCCCTAAATTTTGTTGTAATCTCAAAAAAAATAAAAAAAATAAAAAATAAAATTATATATATATATATACACACACATATATATAGCATGTTACCTCTAAAATAAATTAAGAGGCTATTTAGAGCTATTTCTTAAACTTTATAGATTAGAGGTATTCATTTAGACAATTCAATGACCTAAATGGCAACTCATAAAGAATGCCCTTATTTTTATTTTTTATTTATTTTATTTATTTTTATTTTTTTGAAAAGCCTTATTTTTATTTCAAGAACTTAATTTTTTGTCTTCATCTAGTAAAACTCTCCAGCTTACCTTTGATTTTTAATGAAGTCATTCCATAAAATGAAATTTTGGTTAAACTAATTAACAAAAGTAAGTTAGTTTATTTATTTATTAATTATCGTTATGTAATAATATTTTAGGTCCATTACAATTAAAAAGAAAAAAAATCAAACTTAAGACTTCTCTATCATGAGAATATATTGATATTACTCTGCTATTGCTCTTATTATTGAATTAATTATCATTATCATTATGCTAATATATTTAAACATGTTGAGATGTCTCTTAGATTAATCACTTTTTAAAAAGAATGAGATTTGTTGATGGATGAGTTGGATTTTACCAATAAAAAAGTCGTTACTTTATAGGTTAAAATAACATTTTTGTCCCTCTATTTTAAAATTTATTTCATTTTAATCCTAAATTTTCAAATATTTAATTTTTTTAAAACTTCGAATTTATTTTATTTTAATCTTTAAACCTTTTTTGAAAACTCAAAATTAATCTTTATTTGATTTTTTTTTAATTTAAAAACTACCATATTTCCCAATAATTTTTAGAAGTACGTTTACATTTTGTATTTACTTATATTAAAAGTATTAACATAATAATAAATTTGATTTAATTATAATAATTAATTTTAAACTCTTTAAAATTTAAAGATTAATATTGAACATTTGAAAGTCTAAAGATAAAATTAAACGATTTTTAAAATTTTAAAATTAAAATTAAACATTTGGAACTAAAATGACATTTTAACTTTTTTTTCCTTGTCAAAAACTTCTGTTTGTGGGTAAATATGTCAGTAAAATAATAATTTAATTATATCTAACTTTTTGTTCACAAATTTTACCAAAGATTTTATGTAAAGTCATCTTTTTTTTCTTTTTAAAATCATCTTTTAAAAATCATCCCGAGAGATGATTTCTTTTAACTAATTTTAATTCGAACCATTTGTAAAGAGTAGGGTGGTTTCTATTTCATTCGTTCAACTTAGTATTATTATGTTTTTTTAAGATGAGATTTACTTCAAAACAAAAAAATTGATGACTGGGAATCAAAACTTTGCTCTCTAATACCCGAGACAATTCAAAACAATTATTATTGTACGGAGGAGTGTAAATAAAAGGGATCCTACTAATGATCTACGTAAAATTACCTTACGTTTAGCTCGACCTTACTTAGATCTAGGTATTAACTTAAGTATTAGAGTATGTAGAGTATAGCGTCCATCTCAATCTAAATTTTACCTGCAACACGGATTAGTCTACAAAATAAATACATTTGTGGTTGAATCAACTTCTATAAATGACGTCAAAAGGAGCCTAGCATCAATAATATTTTGTATGATTTAATAACTAAAAGGTTACGAGTTTTAATCTTTCACTTCTGATTGCTGTTGAATAAAAGAAAACCTTCTTGTAAATGACTCGACTTAACTTGCGAAGGCCACCTAAAAGAATTAATTGTAGAACAAAAGAGCCAAATATCTACCTATAATAAGGTGAATGATCAAGATACTTTTTTTATGTATACGTACATCAATTTTGTGTATTGGCAAATTCTTGTATTTATTCTTTTTTTTATGGCAGAATATTTATTTTTGCCGGTAGTTATAACTTCACTATTGTTGAATTGATTAAGGAATTATGGTAGAACGACGGATGAGCAATGTATTCTCTATCTAGAATTTATGATTTGCTCAATCTTGCATTGATTAAGAACACATTGCATAAAAAATTCAATATGGGGAAATATCATTTTTCGTATCTAGAGAGTATTTGGGACGAGAAGAATGAGGATGAGAATTAGAGAAAAAAAATATTGAACATAATCATTATGGAGAGAATTAGTTCTTATGTTTGAGATAAAGAGAATAAAATAGTATGTTAAAAATACAAAGTAGTTAATGTGAAGAATAAAAAATAGTTATGAAAAGAATACAATATTGTTATTACAAAATGTAATTATGTAGAAAATGATTTATGATAGTCCAAATGAAAGAAAATATTGAACTGACTACTCTCAAACAATGAAATCAACTCGCCACCGACTCTTTTAGTGTTATAAAAAGCATGTTGCTTTTTAAATGTGACTATAATTGTTGAAGAAATGGTAGCATCCCATGTTATTCATTTAGGTAGTAAAGGGATTGGAGAGTGATTCCACATGAGAATGAAACAAGAGTTGTAATTAAAAAGTTTCTTTTCCACCTCATTTTTTCACTCATTTAAGGAAAAATTATTATGACATTTGATTGGGGTGACACTATATATAGTGCTGGACAAACAGTTGCAACTATATTATTCAAAACTAATTAATAAGCTATCATTTCATAGTCAAATTAAGAACTCCGAGAAAAAAATGGTCAATTTAAATTCTACTTAAAGTTTTTATTGTTTCCTATTTTAATTGAAAAGAACATAATTGTTTGGTGTATATTTCGTAATTATCTTTTAAGAATTAACAAAATGGAAACTATTAAAAATACTATTTTTTTTTAATTCTACTTAAAGTTTTTATTGTTCCCTATTTTAATTGAAAAGAACATAATTGTTTGGTGTATATTTCGTAATTATCTTTTAAGAATTAACAAAATGGAAACTATTAAAAATACTTTTATATATATATATATTCGAACTTTTAATCATTCTCCCACTGATGTAACATTTTTCTATCATTTTTATTATTGATTTAAAAAAGTATATGTATAATGAGTTCTAACCATTACCTACATTTTTATTTATTTTCTTCAAAAACATTTTTTATTTCATCTATAACACTTTTTAGTCTTACATACTATTTTATACTTCTCATAATTATTTTTTATTCACCTCAAACACAAGTAATAATTATTTTTATCTTCATTCTCTTCACCTCAAACATAGATAATCATTTTCCCTCATAATTTTTTTCTAATTCTTATCCTCTTCATAATCATTATCCTTCCCCTAAACACGGAGTGTTTGAGATAAAGAAAATGATAATAATTATGAAGCGAACGATCCTCTTACCTACGTTTTAACCAATGAGAATCATTCTCCTCATAATCTCATTTCCTCAAAACTACTTTTTATTCTCTAAATAACTTCTTTTTATTCTTCTCATTATTATTTTGCATTCTCCTTATAATCATAATTTTATTCTCTTCGCCTTAAATCCAAGTAACGATTCTACACATACTCATTCTTTTTACTCCAAACATAGATAGTCATTCTCCTCGAGCAAAGAGGATGAGAAGGAATCATTCTCTTATACACGTTTGGGCCACTAAAAATCATCTCTCATAAACTTAGTCAAATAACAAATTTTTATTTTCTACATAACCGCTTTTCATTATCCCTATAATCACTTTTCTCACTATTTTATTTTTCTCATAATTATTTTCACCTTAAACCTAAGTAATAGTTCTCTCCATAATTATTCACACAATAATAATTCTCTTTCATATTCTCTTCTTTACCCTCCATCTATACATAATCATTTTCCTCCGCCCCAAACACCCTTTTAACTCACTCGATCAATCACCTCCCAACCAAACAACAAAGCCTTCAATCCAAGAGCTTCTAGGAAGTGTTTAGATGATGTTTTGGATAAAAAGTTATTTTGAGTAGTTAGAAATTAAGATTTTTGTAATAATTCGTTTGAAAGTAAATTTTATGGAATTACAACCAAAAACTTGTTTGGATTTTTTTTTTTGGAGAAGGGTTAAAGACAATAGCTTATTTGAATATGGATTTGAAATGAGTTGTTTTGAGTAGCTAAAAATGAATGATTAAAAATGAGTGGTTAAATACGAGTTATTTTGAATAGTTATAAATGAATGATTAAAAATGAGTGGTTAAAAATGAAGAGTTATTTTGAATAATAAAAATGAGGAGTTGTATTGAATAGTTAAAATAGCTCGTATGAAAGTGATTTTTCGAGGAATAATTAGTAAATACTTATTTCTAACTCCTCCATGAATTCAATAAACAAACACCCCTCAAACTTCCATATGACCAATTTTGGACAGAATCATAAAAATATTTAACCAACAAAAACCAAATAAGGAACAGAAGAAAGATTGTCCAAAGATGATCCGGGTCCATAAAAAAGCTTATCAACATGGTTAATCCACTTAAAAATACGATCACTATTTCATGTTAGAGGCAGCAAAAGTTGGAATATGTGACTACAGAAACCATACAAAGCATCAAAATTTCAAATTTGAGACAAACCTTTTAAACCAAGGATGCATCTTCGGAAAATCCATGCTAGCTAATGCTAAACGTGTTGCGAGAACCCTTGATAATGTCGGGGCGTTCACGAATCCCGGGTATCGGATTGGATATGCAAGATTTGGGAGACTACAAGCTTGGAGAGTTCACTTATTGCTACTTGAACCTCATAATCACCAGCTTCCCTGTGCCCTGCCCACCCTGATGAATTAGACCTCAATCCCGTGTATTCGCTTGCAGCAACCTTTGTCTTTGTAGATGTAGCAAGAACTTTTTCCAAATCCGACTGTGACAGTGACCTTGGCTCCTAAAAAACCAATGTTATGTGAAGGTTAGTAACATTCTACGCCTCGGCGTATATAACTAATGAATGAATGCTTACTCAATGGCAATATAAAGACTCGATGCTGTTGCAGAGACATTATACAAACCCTCATACACTGTTAAATAATAAGAGCTTCCTCCCGTTTGATAATCATTTAGTTTTACTTCCACTTAAGAGTTCCTTTCATTTTTTAAAATCAAATTGTACACTACTTTCATGGTTCCCTTTTCCTTTTTTCCATCCATTCTCACTACTGGTCAATAATGGCCAGAAGATGAAGGAACAAGTCATTACATAATATTCCTATCTCATAAGCACTTGAAAGATATTAGATAATATGGAGTTCCATCTCAAAACCAATTGGCAATGAGGGGAGTAACTCATATCTCTTATATATTGTTATGAGGTCTCCACTCTTTCCGACGTGGGATCCTTAACATGCTCCCTCAAGATGGTACCTCTTTTGGACTCACCAATTTTGAATCGAATCTTAATTTTCATTTTTATTGGACCGAATACTCGTTTGGACTTATAGACTCTGATACCATATTTAGATAATATGGAATTCTACCTCAACCAACTGACAACCAGTGGAGTAACCCATATCTCTTATATATTATTATGAGGTCACCACTCATTCCGATGTAAGATCTTTGACAAAAATGATAAACATAAATGATCATTTAAACTTAGTAGTCACAGCTAGGGAGCACAGTAGCATAGACATAAACCCATTATTTATTCTTTAATAAGAGATAAAAATCCTACTTAGAAGCAGCCTATGTGATGAATGTAAATAATTGGCTATCAACTCCGTCAGGAAGAAACAAGGAACTAAGCATATGGGAACAGAACAACAAAAGTGATAAATCATAAATGTACTCACAAGGGATTGTTTCCCCTTCTTCTCTTCATCAAGAAGATCCCTGATCGGAAAATAAGCGGCTTTCTTGCATAGTTCCAGAATATCCGAACCTGTGTACCCCTCACACAAGCTTGCAACACGGTCATAGTCTATGTTGTTTTCAACCCGCTCACCCTTCAAAATCACCTTTAATATCTCTACTCTCTCCCTCCGGTCGGGTATTCCAATCTCAAAGGCTTGTGGAAGACGCCGAAGTATAGCTTCATCCAGTTCGGATGGGCGATTGGTAGCAGCAAGGACCATCACTCGAGCATTCTCTATAAGAATAGATATCACACAACACAACCAAAGAGCTCGTATAAGTAATTAAGTTGCACAATCACAGCACCATATATATAACTCAATCCTCCTGTTTACAACATGAAGTACAAACTAGGTTACACTATAACTCACGATCTGTGGTAAATCCATCCCATAAAGCCATGAACTCAGTCTTCATGTTCGTCATTGCTTCATGATCTGTAGTTCGCCGCTGACCCAAAAAACTATCGACCTCATCAATGAATATAATAGCAGGCTGGAGCTTATAGGCCAAGCTAAACATAGCAGCCACTGAAATGTCATGTCACAGCCAATCAAGCATAAATAGCAGATAAAGAATCCTTCAAAGCATATAACCTTCAAATCCAAAAAAAGCATAAATATATTCCTAAACTAACCCAGCTTTTGTGCATCTCCAAACCATTTGCTCATCAGGTTTGAAATCCTAACATTAATAAAAACAGCACCAGACTCCTTAGCAATAGCTTTGGCCAGCATAGTTTTCCCAGTACCAGGAGGTCCATACAACAAAACTCCTTTCTGGGGGCCGAGAAGCTTCCCGTGGGAAAACAACTCGGGCCTTTTCAATGGGAGTATCACCAATTCAATTAACGCTTGCTTGATACTCTCCAAGCCACCAATAGAGTTAAATTCCACATCGATGTGATCAGGGTTAATAACATCGCAGGCAATCACATCCTAGTAAAAATGTAAGAACAAGTATTAGATAGTATGAGACTTCATCTCAAAACTAATGGACGATAAGAGAAGTAACTCACCTATTGTTGTGAAAACGACAATCAACAATCGAACGAAGAATAAGAAAACGCAGAAGAAGAAAGAACACGGAAATTTACGAGGTTCACTAACGTTGTGTTAGCTAGTCCACGGGCAGAGAGGGGGCACGATTTTATTAAGGAGAGGGAAAAAAAAGAATGAACATCATAAGGGGCTAGGGTTTTAATTCTAGTTTATATAGACACTCTCATTAAAACCCTATTACAGATAAAATGCCCAAATACATAAAAGGTCCATATACACACCAATACAAATTTCGTTTACGAATTGGGGGGCCACTTGCTGACCGGGCAACAAGATGCCCGACTAACTAATTGTAGGACATTAAGTCGTTCAAGGCATATCTCAACACCTATTTTGTAAATGCTAGGAGGTCAACAATCATAAAGTGACTTAGTAGTCGAGAGGATCTTTAGTAGTTAAGAGGTAATGAATTTAATCTATGGTGGTCACCTACCTAAAAATTAATTTCTTACCGTTTCTTTGACATCCAAATGTAAGAGGGTCAGGTGGTATGTCTTGTGACAGTAATCAAGATGCATGTAAACTAGCCCAGATAATTACGAATATTAAAAAAAACTAGAAGGTTGTTAAGACACATTTTTGGCTTACTACTCTTCACTCTTTTAGTTTACTTGTGGGTTTGGCGTACTTAGTAGTAGTTTCTTGTCTTCTCCTATTAATTATTTGGCTTATCTTTAGACTTTTCTTGCACTGTAAATAGGGTGCTCTATCATCTATTGGAGTGTGGACAGTGGAGAAAACTATCAGTCTAAAGAGAATATAGAAGTAGTTCTTGTGCTTCCATTTCTCTTCTAATTTTCTCTGTGTTTTCTCCCAAATTCTATCAGAGGTCTCTTCACCTTTCCAATGTGACACCTCAACATGCCCTTTAAAATGGTGCTTCTCGGTTCATCAATTTTGAATCCGATCCTATTTCATTTTTATTAGACCAAGTACTTGTTGGGTTTAATAGCTCTGATAAAATATCAATAATATAGGTTCTACCTCAAAACCAATCCCTAATGAAAGAAGTAACTCACCTATCTAATAAATCCTAGTAAGCCCTAATCCTCAACAACAAGAACACATAAACTTCTCAAGAACCTAAGGGGGAAAACCACAACCCAGTTGAAATAAACACAGAAACAACTCAAATCAAAAACCCACATAGAGAAATTGAAGCGAAAGACCTCGTAAGGGTTGGTCTGAATGAGGGGTCGGCCCAAGCGTTTGGCAATCTCCTTCTTGTGCTCGAGGGCCTTCTTGGAGGACTCGCGATTGGGGTCGAGGTGACGGAGGCCGGCGAAGAGAACCAAGCAGCTCAAGGCGGCGCTGGCTGCGTATAGAATCAATTCCTGTACGAACCTCGTCTCCGACGAGCCGCTACCCATCAGTGGCGGCGATTGGAGAAGCCACGAGAAAGAGTTGCTAAATCAGTTAGCACCAAAATGGGTTTGTGGTGGAGAAAAATGGAAGAACAAATTGATTGAGCCACCAGGGTGAAGAAGAAGAAAGAAGAAGAAAAGGATGACACTGGTAAAATTTTACAACAAGTCGGTGTATCACAATATTCGATTTTACTTTATTTTAAAGAAAAAATATATATGTACTTTCTTAAAAAAAAAAAAAAAAATTATATATATATAGTTAAACAAAAAATATTAGGATAAAGGAACATTTTGGTCTCAATAATAAAAGAGTAAAACTAGGGAGTGTATGGGGTGGTCGTGTAACTACTCTTCAAAAAATAATATTTCAACTAATTTTTATAACAATTCAAAATAATTATTAATTTTTACAGTTAAAAATAATTCTTTATTTGTAATCAATTATTTTTAAAAATTTATTTAACTATTTAAAATAATTTTTCATTTTTAGTCATTTACTTTTAACTATTCAAAATAATTTATTTTTAATTATTCATTTCTAATCATTCTTTTTTTAATTACTCATTTTAAATTTACATCTAAACAAACTATTATCTCCAACTCTATAAAAATAAAATAAAAAATATCCAAACGAACTTTTTACTATAACTCTAAATTTTTAACTACTCAAAATAACTTATCATCCAAAACTTCATTCAAACACTTTTTATGTGACATCATTGTATGCCACCAAAATTTATATTATAAATTAAAATACTAAAAAGTATATAAATTCTTGTGACACTTAGGGCTATTTGGTTTGAATGAAGTGGAGAGGAAGAGGAAGAAATGAGTGATTTAAAAGTGGAAAACCTTATTTCAATATAGATGTTTGTAGGAGAAGTTGCTGAAAAATCTTGTTCGAATATGAATGTTTGTAAGAAAGGTTGAGGAAAACCTTGTTTGAATATGAATGTTTGTAAGAGAGCTTGGAAGAAAATCTTGTTTGAATATGGATGTTTGTAAGAGAGGTTGAAAAAAAATTAAATTTTGTAAAATTTATATTTAAAGGTTAATGTAATATATATATATATATATATATTTTTTATTAATACAATAATGATTTCACAATGATTGCAATTATGGTGTAATTGAAACTTTTGTGAAAAATTAACATCATTTCTTTTCTAAACTTTAAAATATATATTTTCTATAATTAAAATTTTTCAATTTATATATTAATTTCATTAATAACTTAATATATATATATATATATATATATATATTTATCATAATTATAATGTACATACTAATGTAAATAATACTCATATGTCATTATTCATTAAAGAATTAAAATAATCAGCATTTTAATTTGTTATTATAAAATAATTTTGTTTTGTTTTATGAATTAAATATTTATCTATTCATTGTCAATTTAATAAACTAGTAAAAATTTCAAAATATACACGTTACTATATATATTAATTAAAAATGCTTATACTTTATAAAAATGAGTTTTATATATATATATATATGATTACATAACTATTGTAATTATTGTGTAATTCAAACTTTGGTAAAAGTTATTATGATTCATTTTAAAATTTATATATATTATAATTAATGTTTTCATATAATGGATAATTTTCTTAGGAATAATTTCATTAATAACTTTAACAAAATTGTTATCATAATTATAATGTACATATCAATATAAATAATATTT
>JBBMKA010000030.1:8712272-8752926 GCA_037833695.1 Sechiopsis laciniata | reverse complement strand
AAATTTTCTTTCCCCCCCCCCCCCCCCCCCCCCCCCATTTTGTTTTTGTTAATTTGTTGATGATTTCGTTAAACCGGGTTCGATGGGTCTCGCTTGGGATCCATGTTCGATCTCTTTATGTTTGTTTTGCTGTAATGATTGTGTTTCTTGTATGATTTTATAAGTTTTTCTGTTAATCTGATCTGGGTTTTTCCTTTTTGCCCTTTTTTGTTTTGGTTTTTTCGGATTTTTCTGCAGTGGGTATTCGTTTTTTCCCCTCATTTTTCCCTCTCGCTTATAATGCCGTGTTCTTGAGGCGATTTCATGGGTTGAACTGTGAGGAATAATGGGTAGCATTAGCGGAGATGAAGAATGTTCATATTTTGATGCTCAAGAGATTAATGCTCCCTCGACATCTGAATCTAATTGTGATGGTATTGAGGCGGGGTTTGATTCTCATCCCAGATTGAACAATTGGGTCGACGGGAGTTTGGTGTATGATGTATGGAATCAAAGCCCAAATAGTGTTCGTGAGCGTAGGAGAAAGTTTATGAAATGGATGGAAATGGGATTAGATCAAGCTCCTATGGTTAATGGGAATTCTAATACTGTGTGCCGTGATTTGAGAGAAGGGGATGGACAAAGAATGAGGGACAATTCCGGGGCTGAATCCTCAGAGTTTGAAGATTTGTTTTGCTCGGGTCGATCTTCGATGTCGCGTTGGTCTAGTGATGATCTTGAGCTTTCAGATATGGCTTCAACGAATAGCATTCTGTATGGGGATGATGGGATTCGTGGAGAATGTGGCAGGAGCAATGTGGATAAAAAAAAATCTATTCGGTTCGCAATGCCTGAAGAGTTTGAGCAGACATCTAGTTCCTCGCCATCTTTTCAGAAAAAGATGGTGATGGAGGCCGAGAGGGCAAACATTCGGTTAACTACAGTGCAAAGTGGCAACAAACGCTGGCTTAAGAAATTACGATCAGCTGCTCGCATTTTTGATAAGCCTGGTAAGCCAACAAGATTGGTAGTTGAAGGGGATTCGAGTACAGGGTCGAGAGTTCGGAGGGTGAAGGTTCGCCAGTGCAAGAAGAATTTGAAAGAACTCTCGGCACTTTATATGGGACAAGATATCCAGGCACATGAAGGTGCTATTTTGGCAATGAAGTTTAGTCCTAATGGACAGTATCTTGCTACTGGTGGTGATGATGGGATTGTTAAATTGTGGCAAGTGATTGAAGATGAGAGATCTAATGAATCGGACATGCCCGAGATCGATCCATCCTGCATTTACTTCACAGTGAATCGCCTATCTGAGTTGAAACCCCTGCTTGTGGAGAAAGAGAAGATGGCTAACTCAATGACCTTAAGGAAAACATCAGAATCGGCTTGTGTAATTTTCCCACCTAAAATCTTCAGGATATTGCAGAGACCTTTGCATGAGTTCCATGGACATACTGGTGAAATTCTGGATCTCTCTTGGTCTAAAAACAATGTAAGTAGCAGAGCTACGAATTTTGTAAAAAGTAAATCATGCTTATGCATTCATAATCGAATTAAATTTTTGTTGTTTCTTCGTGCAGTATCTTCTGTCATCATCAGTTGATAAAACCGTCCGACTTTGGCGATTGGGATCTGATGATTGTCTCAGAGTTTTTTCACATAGTAATTATGGTGAGTTTGTTATTCCTTTCTCCTCTAAATTATTCGCAAACTCTTAACGTGCAGCACTCACTGTATTTTCCATGTTGGCTGCAGTTACTTGTGTTCATTTTAATCCCATGGATGAAAATTACTTTATCAGTGGTTCGATAGATGGAAAGATCCGCATTTGGGGAATTTCTTTTTGTCAAGTTGTTGACTGGATTGACATTAGGGAAATTGTTACTGCAGTGTCTTATCATCCTGATGGACAGGTGTGTACTTGTTTGATTCATTCGTTATGTAGAACTAGAAATTATGAAGTTATCTTAGATGTTAATGAAATTTTTATCTCCTCGTGTAGGGAGGAATTGTTGGCTCCATAAATGGTACTTGCCGCTTCTTTAAAGTAATAGGTATGTTTCTTAAGTCAAATTGCTTCCTCTTTGCTGGTCTTTTATCCTTGCTTTTGATCCCAATTTATTATGAGGTTGAACTTATGGTTTATTTGCTTGATGTCTCTTTATTTATATATGTATATATGATAATGAATAAGGTTGAATGTTATGAGCTGAATATGTTAGCTTCTATAACCATCATGGTTTAGCTTAGTGATTCCAAAATTTGTAGGTTTAGATGGTTGTCGTGTGAGAATAATGGAGGTGCATTAAGCTTGTCCAGAAAATCTCGGATATAAAAAAAATATTAACTTCTATGATTTTTACCCCATGCACTGCTGCTTATTGAATTGTTTTGATGTGAAGAACTGATAACTGATATCTATGAAAAGAAAACCTTTTCACCCTACAATATATGCGGTAGACGATGGGAATTTTTGTTGGGTGTTGATGTACCACCGTCTGAAAATTTGTATGGAATTAAACAAATATTCCCACATGGCCCTATCTATCTATATGTGTAGATTTGGTATGAATTTGTTCTAACTTTGGAGGAGCTATTAGCAAGATTTTTTATGCATGGAAATGATTTTCAAGGGGTGAGTATTCACCATGTTCGATTTTGATGTGGTTTTTTCTTTGGTACAAATGGATATTAGAATTGCAATTGGTGAAACTTATCAATGGAATTAGTTATAAACGTTTGTAATGTATGTCGATCTTGGAGGAAAGATTGTCTAAACCGATCACTTGATTTGTTTTGGTTAGGTGATAATAACCTGGAATTGGATGCAGAAATATGTATATCCAGTAAGAAGAAGTCACCCAGTCAAAAGATAACAGGGTTTCAGGTAGTTCTTTCAACTAATGTTCTTATTCTTATTTGCATTTAGATGTTATGTTTATGTTCTATTTTCTTGTCCTGCTCATTCAGGAGGCTAATTAATGTCTACGCGTTCTTGATCCTTTTTTTTCTCTCCATTTGGCCACAGTATTCTGCGGACGATTCAAACAGAATAATGGTGAGCTCTGCTGATTCTCGAATCCGAATTATTCAAGGGCTTAATGTGATCCAGAAGTACAAGGGTATGAACCTGTCTGTCCTTGTTTGTTATTGATCTCTTCATTAATTCAAGTATCAACAACATGTTGTTCTTGTTGGGAGGTTTTACTGCATTGTGTGATCGGTGTGATGTGATTTGATGTGGTTAGGATCTTGTTCGTCGTATCCCGTCTTGTCTTCATGTCTGCTCATAAGCAAGTTTTGTCCTTGTTCAGGGCCTTGTAATACTGGAAACCAGATGCCTGCATTGTTCACCTCTGATGGGAAACATATTATCTCAGCTAGTGGGGATTCTAATGTTTATGTATGGAACTGCAGTTATAAGAATGAGTCTGTTCTTTCCCCAATGAAAAAGATTAAGTCATATGAATATTTCTCCTCCAATGCTTCCATTGCAGTACCATGGTGTGGTTTGAGATGTAACACAGATGATCAAAGACGTTTTTCTGGCACGGAAAGGAATTCTGCTGAAACTTTCCCGCTTTCGTCGCCTGCGTTTTTCTCTTTGAGCCGAGAGTTATTAGAGTCTCTCCCTAAGGGATCCGGGACTTGGCCCGAAGAAAAGCTCCCAACTTCCAGTCTACTAATGAAATCGAATATGATGCATAAATCTCGGTATAAATTTGTGAAATCGTCTTGCCAACATACGTCGAGTTCTCATGCGTGGGGTCTGGTCATTGTGACTGCGGGATGGGACGGGCGAATAAGGTCGTTTCACAATTATGGGTTACCTGTACCTATCTGAAATTTCTACATTTTCCCTTAAACATGAAGTGATTTCTTCAGATTTTGGTTCCTCTCATGTTAGTGCCTCCTGGCTGAGTATAAGCTGATATGCAAGCCTGATCTCATTTTAGATGATCAACACATGTTGATGTTATCACCCCCTCTGCAATAAATACAATCATACGTGCCGCTAGCTGATACGTTATCGTTTTTGGAGTTTCCTCGAAGATCTCTATAGATTTTCTGATACTTTAGGATCAGCAATGTAAATGACAGTTGATGTAAGAAGCTTCTCTGTAGAGGAAACAACTTCCAATCAGCTAGTTGCCAAGGTTAGCTTAGCTGGATTCTCTTTTGTCAATCATTCTCTAAGTAGTTAAATAATAAACTACATGATGTTGTGATTTGAATTTGCTGCTGGCCCCTAACAAACATGTGAAGTCATTCATGTAACGTCGAAAGGACGCTGATACGTCGCATTGTCTCCTCGATGCAGGTTACTTAGGGAGATTGGAGGACCTCTTACCTCTTGCCTTTTCTGCTCTTAACATGGTCAGGGAAATCAAGATTGGTGGTCTGAATTCATTGAAGAAAAATTGGTATAAGGCGTTAATATCTTGTAGACCATTTTGATTCATTTGATATTTTGACCAATTCTGTTTTTGCTTCGCGTTGAGACGACGAGAGACATGAGGATTTGAGTGTGGGGCTACGAAGTCGGCCATTTTCATCTGATGAGACTTTACCTTCCAGGCTGGTCTTTGAAATGCAGGGAAAAAAATGTTTTTCTTTTTTTGTTTGCTTCTTGCTGCTTGCTTGCTGTATCATTACACTAACATAGTCTGCATCAACCCTTTTGCTAACAGAGATTATAGGTTGTATTATTCTCACTTATTTCGTTCAACGACGCCATCTTAGATCGCGGTGTTACGAGCTTAAGTTAAAGCTATTTAGCATCCGTTGAGTTCCATCTGTTGTAAATACAAGCTCTGTGCAGGCTTTTCTTTTTCTTCCCCATTTGTAAAGGATGTTCTATAGAAGCCATCATAGAATTGAAAGTTTAACAGATTGAGAAGGTTTGAAAGTTTATGATGAACTCATTTCTCTGCCCCATTTTTGAAGCAAATATATACATTTGGAACATAAAATTTTGTTAAGAAATACAACAAAATAAAGGACAGGGAAGCATGTTTGACTTTTTGATGTTGATGATTGGGTTTTGACTGAGGGATTTGATCATATTCAGATGATTTAAAGAGGACTTCACAATTAAGAAACCAATTGATTACAATTCAGATGATTTAAAGAGGACTTCACAATTCAGATGATTTAAATAGTAAATAAAAAGTGCATATTTGCAGTTTCCTTTGTTCCCCTGTTTTCTTCTGCCATTTCTGGTAACCAAGCTGGGTAGCCATGTTCCTGCTCTGCATCAACAGGTATTTATTGGAATCAATACCAAAATAATAATAATAATAATAAATAAAAATTGACTTCAAGATCTAAATTCCCAATTCCCAAAGAAGCAGACAAAGAAACATGTAAACATCTACCATTCTCTCACTTTTGTTTTAAAATTCTAAAAGCACAAATTTCCAATCGTTGTAGTTTTGAGTATTAAAAATGTTGTTTACTTATGTGGCAGTACTTATCCAAACTAATTTTGCTTTCGAGTTTGGAGGGTTGAGAAAGTGTGTTTGAAGTAAGGAGAATGAGAATACTCAAAGTTCTAGGTTCGAGGCTCAGCTGTGACATTACTCCTTCGATGTCTCCGATGTCTGGCTTAGGAATGGGCGTGGTTACCTTGTTCCAAAAAAAAAAAAAAGGAGAATGAGAATAATTATAACAAATATAAATTTTTTACCTATATTTGAACCATTGACAAATATTTCTCACATAATCATAGGTTATCTTTTTATAATCATTTTTTAATCTTTTCATAACAATTGTTTTTTCTATTTTGTTTTTTAATAATCATTTTCAACACTCCAAATACAGTTAAAGATTTTCAAAGAGGATAACCTATGATCATGTGAGAAATAATTGTTTCTTAATAATCATTTTCAAGACTCTAAATACAGGTAAAGATTTTCATTATAATCATTTCTACATCTTAAACATCTATATTTATTTTGTCACAATCATTCCCTTTACTCCAAATCACTCAACAGCATATTCATTCTTGTTGCTCTAAATCCTCTCTCTTTTCTGTCATCAAATATTATATTCCAGTTCAGTAACATGTTAGCATAAAATAATATTTGATGGGGTGTTTTCTGTCTGAGATCATGAGCTGAATGACAAAATAAGTACAAATGTTGTCTTTTCCAGCTGCTTCAAATCATTTCAGAATATGTTATCAAACAACTAGACACAAAGCAATCAAAAACTGCATTCTATCAAATATTATAAACCAAAATAGAATAAAAAAAGCTCAGATCTGTACAACTAAAATAAAAAAAAAATGAAAACTAACTATTCCTTTTATTATTATACCACCACCAAAAAGAAACTCCTTAAAAAAATCACATTTAAAAGAGTCAGTGTAACTACTCAAAACAATTTTATATTTTTACTACTAAAATTAATTTTTATTTCTAACAACTCATTTTTAATCATTCTTTTTTAACTACTCAAAATAACTACTCATTTCAAATCTACATCCAAATAAGTAATTGTCTCTAATTCTTCTAAAAAAAAAAAAAATCTACATCTAAATTAGTTTTTTACTGCAAGTCTCAATTTCTAACCATTCAAACTAACTCCTCGTCCACGGAATCGGGACTTTTGATACCATCCAATGGTTAAAGCAGCAGCATATTCATTCATCTTGATCCCAAATCAATTTAGGTTAAATCAAGAACTCTCTGCTTCAGAATCAGGACAAGGACGACGGAAAATCATGCAATTTCAAGAAAAGAAATATCAAATCCTAGCAGATTTCATGAATTCAGCGATCAAATCTTCAAATAGCAATAAGAACAGCAAGAATCAACTAGTTTCTGGTTAATTTTCACCATATGATTCCAACTATAGATCTTAACAGAAAGAAAAGATATCAACAAACAAAGGAAACGTAATCGGATCCAAAATCCTAAATCTCAGAGCAAGGGAAAGGAATAGAAGAAAGCAAACACATTACGGACAAGGACGACAGAAAATCATGCAATTTCAAAACCTAGCAGATTTCATGAATTCGGCAATCAACAAGACCTAGAACAGCAAGAATCAACTAGTTTCTGGTTAATTTTCACCATACAACGCCAACACTAGTTCTTAACAGAAAGAAAAGACATCAACAAACGACGGAAAAGTAATCGGATCCAAAATCCTAAATCTCAGAGCAAGGGAAAAGGATAGAAGAAAACAAACTCGTTACGGAGGTCAGACGGGGAGATCGGCGACGTGGTTGAGCGGCGGAGAAAGCGGCTCGAAGCTGCGAATGACGGCGGAGGAAGAAGTGGAGATGCAGTACATGAGAGGGCGATCGTGAGCCTCGTCGGAGGTAGAGAGATTGATGCCGGAACAGCGCTCGAGGGAGGAGGCGACGCTGGTGCCGAGGACAAGCAAGTGCTCTGATTCTCCATGGCTATGGCGGATTCCTTTGAGACAGAGAAAATCTCAGCGAAGGAGAAGGGTCGCCAACATATTTTAATTTCAATTTCGATTTTTCTATTATTAGGGTTTTATCAAGATGATCGATTCAAAGCTTCATCTCTAATATCACTAATTAATCTGATAATCATCCTCTATTTTTCTTACATACCTAAAATTCATTAAACCTAACATTTTCTTCCTTTAAAAAATTATATCATCCTTTTTTTATATAACCAATATTCCCTTTTTTAAATAAAAAATGTAGCTTTGATTTATGTCTCTAAATTTGTCCATGAAAGTTTTGGATGTAAGGGCTGTAATTTGAGACATTTCTAGAAGTGACAACATTCTCTCTTTCTTTTTAAGATTTGATATTGGATTTTTTTTAAGTATATATATGAATTACCATTAGGATGGATTATAGAATTTAAAAAACCACCATCTTGATATTGATATATTGAAATTATTTAATTTAAAACAATTATTTGTTTTCTGTCAGTCTAATTTTCGAAGCTTAAAATCATGCTCATATTAGTGTGTTGAAAAAAAAGTAATATAAATGAACGTACCGATTAACTTATAATGCCTACTATTATGAGAGACAATCATCTAACCTACTATATTTAGTTATCTATAGGAAATTAGTTATTGAAAGGTGTTTATTATGAAATTAGCTTATAAGTAGGAGTGCAACATCAAACCGAAAAATCAAAAAACCGAACCGGACCAATCCAATCCAATAAATCGGAACAATTTTTTAGCACAAAATCATATACATCAGTTTGTAATTTGAAAAAACCGAAAATATTAGATCGGTTCCGACTTTCGTTTTAAAAAACCAATAAAAACCGATCCAAACCGAAGTATACATGTATATATTTTTTGAGATTACAAATAAATATATATTTTGTCAATAAATCATCTAAAGTCATATTCCTTCCATTATTTTGAAGATTTTCTAAAGCGTTGAAGATTTTCTTAATTCCCTCTTATATAATTTTTAATAAATTCAAAAATACTTCCGTCTTTAAAAATATTGTTGTTTATGAGATTTTTTTATGAAATATTTTTTATATATTAAAAAAAAAATGGACATCGGATCAAATCCAAAACCGAACCAATGGTTCTATCATTTATTGGACATTAGATCGAATCAATTTTTTGAAAATCGGAAATATCGGTTCAATTGTCGGTTTGGTACAAAACCGACAAAAACCAAACCAAAATCACCTCTTATAAGCAATATTCAGGATGAAAAGTCTCCAACAAAAAGAAACACAACACACTAATTTACTAATAAAAATCATATAGAATGAGTTAACTCAACATGCCAGCATGTTTCCAAAAAAAAAAAAAAAAAGCTTGCCAACAATAGTTTATTAGGTTCCTTCTCCACATTGACAAGAAAGGTTACTTCCTTTGCTTGAAGAAAAAGGCAAACAATTGATTATATATATGAGAAATATTTTACATAAAAGCATCACTTCATAATACATCAAACAACATTTTTAACAATTCAAAAAAAGTTCATAAAACCTTGACAATAATTTATTACTTCAAAACTATCCAACCAACAGATAAAATACTTTTTGGTTAAAACTTAAAATACCTTAGCTTTGGTAATAGTTTTTAGTAACTTTTTATTTTTCAAAAGAGAGAAAAAAATTCTTAAAATCTTAATATAAGAAATCAAATATATGGTTAGATATTAAACTACATTGCTCAAACTCTCTCATGTTCATTAGTTTCAATTTCTTGTTCACCCCATTTGGTTTAATAATTAACTGACACTACATATCTAAAGGTATTTATCCTCATTTTAAAGGCATGAACCGCAAGACAGAAATTAAGTGCACAAATCTCAAACCTTAAACATACAAAAAGAAAATGGTGACCACCTACCTAATTTTTTTTTTTTTAAACAAAGAAATCGAAACTTCACTCCACTATATCCTAGATAACCACGCCCATCCCTAAGTCGGACATCAGAAAACATCAAAGGAATAGAGACACGAAAGATATCTACAAATTAATGTCGCAGATGAGTTTCAAACTTAAGAGTTTGAGAGGTACACACCTTCAAAGCTAAGTCTTCAACTACTGTGTCAGTCCTTAGGAACGACAACCTACCTAGTTGCCAAAAGAGTACAAAGATTTTTTTTTTTTTTTTGATATCCGTGACTGTCCGGCCCAGCTTTTACGCACCTTGACTAATGTCACGAGACTTACCGCCTGACCTTACAACACTTAGATGCCAAGGAAACACGTAGAAAATTAATTCCTAGGTAAGTGACCACCATATATTGAACTCATCACCTTATGCACCCCAAAAGTGTATTAAGATTTCAAAACAATTGCATGTTCAATCTATGTTTCCCACTTACCTTAAAATTAATTTCCTACAAATTTTTTTGACATTCAAATATTATAAAACCAAACTTTATGTTCTATAAGGACAGTTAAGATGCACATAAGTTGACCCAAAATATTAACTAATATTAAGAAAAACATACAAAAAGAAAATAACTTAGAGACCTCAAGCCTCCACCAAAAAAACAATCACTTGAAACCAATAATTTCTACTCCATGCATATATTTAATAAAAAAATTTAAATTTAACTCTTAATCTTTACACTTCAAACAAAACTGAACTTAACTAGCATATACTGTATTAACAATCTATGGTTGAAATCCACCATCCACCCTACACTGACATGACCAACCCCATTATAAGTCAAATAACAAAGGCTACTGTTATATCTATTTTAAACATTCATTTCATTTATACAAAAACTATAGGCCATCTTTAAAATATCTGACAAGATTATAACATTTGCATAGACAAATATTGAGAAACCAACACAGAATCAATCATTTATTATTAAAAGTTAAAAGAAAAAAATATAAAAAGAAATTCATAGAGAACAGATTCAAAAGCAAAAAGGGGGGAAGACAAATAAAGGTCTCATAGAAGAACAAGCTTGAAGAGCATTACCAAGAACATAAACTTCTCCCAGTCCCAAAGCAAAGCATCTAAATGTTACTTCTTCAGCAATGGCCAATGCCACCCCAAATTCACTCTTCCCACAATCTTCCACCATCTTCATCACCCCATACCCCCTTCCATGGCTTCCTCTTTTGCATATACTTCAATTGCTGCCACTTTGCTTCTTCTCTTTACTCTCACTCAAATCCAAGGTAATTACAACATATAACAATGGCTTCTGAGCAACTCGACTATTTTTATGCGAGTGAATTATAAGTTCGGTCCTTTATGGTTTAAGGAAAAGTTAGAGTTCAGTCATATGATTTCAAAAACTAAAATTTAGTCCCGCTTAAAGTTATAATTTAGTTTCCATGATTTGAAAATCTACACTTTAGTCCCCATGATTGGATAAAATTAGTTTTTAATCATCAAGGAATTTGGAAGTTAAGTTAGTTATTATTGATTGTTCAAAAAAAATCATAAGAATTAAATTCTAAATTGCTTCAAACCATAAGGACTAAATAGTGTTTGAAACACAGGGAACTCTTAACTTTCTTCAAACAGAATGATTAAACTTATAATTTACCCTTTTATTTTCACTTCATCATTTATCAGTCTTAGAATTCAGGAAGATATTGGCTTTTCATTCTCTTCTTGAATTCCTTGTTTCATTTATCATAGTTTAATAAATTACCTTTGTTCAGGAGCGAAAGCTGGATCCATCGGAGTCAATTACGGCACGGTGGCCGACAATCTACCTCCGCCGTCTACGGTTGCAAAATTCCTCTTAGATTCCACCATTATCGACCGCATCAGACTCTTCGACGCCAATCCAGACATTTTAAGCGCTTTCGCTCACACCGGAATCTCAGTAACAATCACAGTCCCCAACGATCAAATCCCGCACTTAACGAAGTCAGATTTCGCCGAAGAATGGATCAAATTCAACGTCGAACCCTACGTACCTGAAACCAAAATCATCCGCATTCTAGTCGGCAACGAAGTCTTATCCACCGCCAACAAAATGCTCATCGCGAATCTAGTCCCGGCGATGCAGAGCCTCCACGCCGCCCTAGCCGAAGCCTCGTTGAACCGCCGGATTCAAGTCTCAACGCCGCACTCTCTCGGAATCTTGTCGAACTCAAGCCCGCCATCAACGGCGAGGTTCCGGCAAGGCTACGACACGCACGTGATAAAGCCGATGTTGAGCTTCTTGCAAGAAACAAGCTCGCCGTTAATGGTGAATCCGTACCCATTCTTCGGCGCCTCCGCCGAAACCCTAGATTACGCGCTATTCCGATCAAATCCCGGCCTGTTCGATTCGGATTCTGGGCTTTTATACACCAACATGTTGGACGCGCAATTGGACGCGGTTTATTCCGCTATGAAAAGTTTGGGCTTTCCGGATCTTGATATTGTTATTGCGGAAACGGGTTGGCCTTCAATGGGCGACCCGGCCCAATTCGGCGTCGGCCCAATAGAAGCTGCCGATTACAACGGAAATCTCTTACGACATGTCGTATCCGGCGTTGGTACGCCTCTGATGCCGAACCGGACGTTTGAGACGTATATTTTTGCTTTGTTTAATGAAGATCAAAAGCCCGGTCCGGTTGGTGAGAGGAACTTCGGGCTTTTTGAACCGGATTTGAGCCCGGTTTATGATATTGGAATTCTTCGACCCACGGTAGCTGCCACAACCCAAACCCATCCTAAAACGTTTTTGATAATCATGATCGTTTCTTGTTGGATGATTGGTTTATGGATCTAAACAGGCTCAGTCATCAATTCCAAAAGCCCATATCGGCCCAATTGAAAGCCCATTATTCACACCAAATAGTCCAAGCCCAGGCCCAATGGATGAAAGAAAAAGATGGTGCCTGCCCAAAATTGGGGCTGAGTTTGAGGCCTTGCAAAGAAACATTGATTATGTTTGTGGGCTGGGCTTGGATTGTGGGCCGGTTCAAGAAAATAGGCCGTGTTTTGCTCCTAATACGATTCGAACCCATGCTGCTTACGTCATGGACGCGTACTTTCGAGCGACGGAAGGAAACGATTTCGGTTGCGATTATGAGCAAACGGGCACCTTTACATCGGTGGATCCAAGTAAGTCGAAAAAATGTTTTGATATTAACATAACAAAAGGGTTATTGTAGTTCACTTAATCATTTAATGATTACGAGTAATCATTATTTAAGATTAAAAAAATGATACTTGTTCATATTTACCTCCTTTTCGTAATCGGATGACATAATAATAACTTTAATATATCCAATTAATACTCCTCTAAATATTCAAATTGGATATATTACGAGTATTTAGAGGATCATGTGTAGGTTATCTAAGTTTTCTATTGTTTTTATTAATTGCACAATTATTTATGATGTGTTGACATTACCTAAATATTGAATTCCACCTATGTAGTTCAATAAGAACCATATCACGTTTTTTTCTAACTTGAAAAAATAAAAATGTAAAATTGAAGAAAATTGAAGTGTGGTTTTCATTGAGTCACATAGGTGGACTTCAATATTTAGGTGATATCAATACATCACCTAAATTGCACTCTTTGATTGATACAATCAACTTATTTTATTTTATTTTGTTTGTAATGGGAAACTGATTGTTAATAACAACAATAGAAACTTACAAAACATTCCCAATAATGTAGGAATAAACACAACTAAAAAAACACTCCATAACTAAAATGATTCGGGTCCACAATTCAAACTTAAACCAACAACACATAGATAAAGTGAATATGAATACAATTTCATAAGAATGAGCATAATTCTGCGAGTTAGTATCTTATATTTTAGATTTGAAGAACAAGACTTTTAGAATTCAAATCCGAAAATCCCAAAAACTATATGGAATCAATTCAAGGAGAAGTTTTGGAACAAAATTACCTTGATGATCAAGATCAAGAGTAAAAAAAACTTGTTTATAAACTCGTGATTCGAATCACTCCACAAGTTGTTTGATCAATACTACTTGAATGATCCTAGCATGCAATCTAATCACAAGAATTGCAAAGAAAAAAACAAGCTCTTGGCTTAAGAAGCAAAATATGCTATTTCATTAAAAAACAAAGTGTGTTTTCGTTTACATCCAAGATGGCTTTTTATAGCCTTCAAAGTATAACCTAAATCCAGCAAATAAAGCCTATTTAAATGTGTAACCTCCCAAACATCAATGTCATTTTGACACACTAACAAAAGTAGACTTTTGATGAACTTTGGAGATTAAATCAACATAAATAAGATCTCACCAAAAATCAAGATGAGAACTCCCAAACCGTAGAAGAACGAAGACACCTGAAAGGGTAAAAGATGTTTGGCCTAATGTTAGATAAATATTTATTAAACAACTTTTCTTCAAAAACGATTTATTATTTTTTTTTTTTACAAAATTTAAAAAACGACATTAGCATAACTAAATTCAACTATAAGAGCTAGCAAATACTTGTCACCAACTTTAATGAAACTAAATATAACTAGAACGAGACTAGAAAGTGTACCTACTTCCTTTCGATAACAAAGTGTCCAATATTGACTTCTTCCTCGGATGAGATTTCTTTTACCTCTAATTTAGTGTTTCCATTTTCATCTCTGAATATAAAAATTAAGCTCTATACATGAACATTACATAGATAGAATTGTTGATTACAAATACCTATATTAAGCAAACAATTAAGATTTCGTAAACATAATTGATTTTTTTTTAACCTGGTGTATTAAATAGGTACAATCTTGTAATTTAGTCATTTTATTCTAATTTTGTAAAAGCTATAAATTTATTCTGTAAGCATTGATTCTGGTCTATTTTTCAGGTTATGGGAATTGCAAGTACCGGTAGATTGGGTATATGGAAAGAGGCCAACCATTTATTGCCATTTTAAAATTATTTTTTCATTTATTACTTAATTTTGTTTGCTTTTTTTTTCTTTCTTATGTTATTTAGTTAAGTAATTGAATTGAAGATTTAGCATAGGAACAATTATATATTCTTATGTTTAAATTATTTTTCAAAATATTTTGTCCTTCGATAAACTGTTTTTTTTTTTTTTTTTTTGAAATCGTCCTGCTGTAAACTTATATTTAAAACCATTTGTAATATCTAATTTAATATTTAATATGTCTCCTTGTACTTTACTTACTTTATGAGATCATTGTTTATCCTTATTTTTACAATACACATGAGATTTATCGATAACTCTAATGTAATATGTAATTATGTTCTTTGCTCCCCACATTTTATGAGTTGTTTTTTTAAGACATTGGTATTTTTTCATTTCTTTAAAAAAGTGTTAACAAATTGTATAAATAAATGATTGTCTTTTCTAAAAGATAAAATAATTATTTATTATTGTTGTTGTTTGTATTGTCTGTGAACTTTTTTCAGGGTAAATTTACTAAGGACGGGTTTATTTAAAAATATACATGTACTTTATATAAAGAAATTATTGTTTTTTCTCAAAAATAAAAAAGAATAAATTATTGTTTTCACAAAAAACTAAAATGAATTTGGATTTGTATTGATATTAAGTTATTAGCGAATTTTCACTCGAGAAAGAACTAGAAACGTTTTTTTTTTTTTTTTTTAAATAATGTACAATTATATATAAATAATGAAATTATTATTCTTTTTTTTTTTTTTAACGGTGAAATTATTATTCTAAATAAATAATAAAAATAAATTTGTTTTATTATCTATCTGGAGCTGGGCCGGCTGGACAGTGGTGTGCATGTGACATTGGGCCCATAAGAGGGGAAGTTTGATAACTAGTTTCACTTGAATATATATATAAAAAATGTGTGTTTATTCTTTTCTATTTAAAGTAATACTTTTGAAAATGAAAATATACTAATAAAGTTTACATCATATATAATTTATTAATTGAGAGATTACTAGTCAAGTTGTGTGTTTATCTTGACTAGATTTGTGGGTTAAATTCAAGATGTTTGTTTTTTTTTTTTGAAATATTGTTGTTTCTTTTTTATTTTCCTCTTTAGGAAATATTGTTATATGTTTTGTTTCGTTTACTAATTAAATATTTTGATTTTAAAAAATAAATAATAATAGATTGCAAGTCTAAATATCCCTACATCTAATGGTTGATTAAAAACAATACAAACTTAAAGCTTTTCTTTTATTATAAATTTTTTTCTATGTCCACACTCAATTATTTTCTTTATCTTAAATGCATACACTCGTACTCATAATATACTTCCAATGAGTAGTGTGGTAGTTGAAAACTTAGATTTGAAGGTGCGCTATCTTTAAAGTCTTAAATTTGAGATTTACCTTATTTTTTATTTAAGAAACTTAAAATACTTTATGTAGAGGCCTTAATTCATGATCTTTGGTAATGGACACTTTTGTTTCTCTTGATGGCTGCTTTGGTTTTTTAATCTAATTCTGAATAGCAATAAATTAAAATGACTCTGTTGGGATAGTAACCAAAAGAAGTTTCCTAAGGCTGTCAGTTATAATTTATTATTAAAAACTAAAATTTGACAATGTTTAAAAAGTAATTTAAACCCATATACTTAAAAAAAAAAAAAAAATCAGTAAAGATTTGTTCATAAAAAAATGCTATTTCAAATGATACTCCAATGTTAAAAACAATAATTCTAAAGTAGTTTAGCTTCAACTCAAAATTAATTCATAGTAAGTAAGTAAAGTAATTCTATAATTTTGTAAATTGCTATAAACTTTCAAAGTACTATGGAGATTTATTCCCAAACACATCCAAAGCAATATTTTGGAAACTGACTATTAATTTCATCAACGTTACATCAAATAATTAACATGTACCAACCCTACAATAGATTTCAACAAATGATCACAATTTGAATTTATGATGAATATTTATAATCCTATCTCAATGGCCTTTTTTTTTTGATAAATTGCACAACTAATAATTATCATCTTATTATTGTGTGTGTTTTTTTTAAAAAAATTCAACCACACTTGGAATTTGAGCTCGTAAATAATTAATTATTATACGATTCATGATGTCAATTGAAGTACTACTTATTTTTACATGATCTTATAATTTACTAATATATCGTTATCAAAATCTTCTCATTAACCATGAATTATATCTAAAACATAAGTAATAGTTATCCATTTATCCATATCTTAAGTATTTCATTTAATATATGATATCGCTTAGCTAAAAATCAATTTCATATAAGTTTCATTGACATCTAATACTTTAGGTCATGTAATATATTTAGTTGACATCCAAAACTAGCTCAAAGAATAGGAGAAGGGGCATTATTGTAAATTGAAGATAATGTAAATATTCAAATAGTTGAGGGGTAGTAAAGAGAAATAATAAGATGATAATGGTACCAATGTATAAATATATTAAAATTCCCAAGTCTCAACTAACCATAGCCTATGTTACCGTTTCAAATAACGTCTAGGTTATCTCCCCATCATTCAAAATTGACTTTCACTTCCCTAAGGACCGTCTCAGTATACTTTCTACTAATCCAACGGTTGAAAATAGACCAGACAGATCATCCTCAATCCTCGTCGTTAGTTTCATTGACTTGACTTGGCTTACAACTCCAATTGGTTAAACAAGCCAGACTCAGAAAATTTAAAATAAAACTCACCGCGTTGTAAAACTACCCGGAAATTATTGCTATTTAAAGAATCATTTTGTTTTTTTTTTTTTTTGTTTCTGTATTTCAAATCCAGGTTTTGCACTTTGCACTTCACCTTCCTCCCGCTTCTTTCGGTTCTAGGGTTTTCAGAACGCCGTTTCGAGGTTCATCTTCGTGTTTCTTCTTCAAATACTCTCAATTTTCTTATCTCAGGTAATTATTTCTTGCATTTCTTTGGAACTGTGATTTTCCTCTCTGGTATTGCCGATTGGAACTGTGCTCATAGTATTTGTTCATTTTGATCTGTTCATCTATGGCTTGTTTGTGTGTTCTTTGGATTTTTTTCGAATTTGATATGGTTTTCTGTGGTGACTTTTAGTTTGTTTGAGTGTGTCAGTATTTTAATGGAAACCGTGGAATTGAGTGTCTTTGGACTGTGTGTATCATTTCTTCGAGTGTTGATTTCGATCTTTTTGGAAATTTGTAGCCGTGTTTATTGTGGTGTGTGTCAGTGGATTAAGCTTATGTCTGCATTGGTTGGAGTAAGCGTGGTGGGTGGGGAGGTTCTTGTTAGATCAGTTGAAGTTGGATTAGGGTTTTTAATGGTTCGTTTGTATTATTGAGATTTGCGAGTTTTTTTTTTGTTTGATGTTTCTTAATGAGGATTGGAACATCTTTAGACCTCTAGACTAGATAGGACTGCGAGGTTTAAAGCTCTGTTTGTGATCGTGTGCTTGTTTGAACTAATTATTGACTGGGGTTTTCTTTTTGTTTTTTCTCTTGTGCTTAGGTGAAATATGGCAATGGAAGTTACACAGGTGCTTTTGAATGCTCAAGCAATAGATGCGTCTGTGAGGAAACAAGCAGAAGATAGTTTGAGGCAATTCCAAGAGCAGAACCTTCCTAGTTTCTTGTTATCTCTCTCTGGTGAACTAGCGAATGAAGAGAAACCAGTCGACAGCCGTAAATTAGCGGGTTTGATACTAAAGAATGCCTTGGATGCTAAAGAACAGCATAGGAAATTTGAGCTTGTTCAAAGATGGTTGGCGTTGGACGGCAATGCTAAAACCCAGATAAGGAATTGTTTGTTGAGTACGCTTTCTTCACCTGTGGCTGAAGCTAGGTCAACAGCGTCCCAAGTTATTGCTAAAGTTGCAGGCATTGAGTTGCCTCATAAACAATGGCCTGAATTGATAGGTTCACTTTTGTTGAATGTCCATCAGCAATCGACTCATGTCAAACAAGCTACCTTGGAGACCCTTGGTTATTTGTGCGAGGAAGTTTCTCCAGATGTGGTAGATCAAGATCAAGTGAATAAGATATTGACAGCTGTCGTGCAGGGTATGAATGCATCGGAAGGGAACAATGATGTTCGACTTGCTGCCACTCGATCTTTGTATAATGCCTTGGGATTTTCTCAGGCGAACTTTAGCAATGATATGGAGCGGGATTATATCATGAGGGTTGTTTGTGAGGCCACACTATCACCTGAAGTGAAGATCAGACAAGCAGCTTTTGAATGCTTGGTCTCCATTGCTTCTACGTACTATGACAAATTAGCTAGGTACATCCAGGACATTTTTGGTATTACTGCAAAGGCTGTTAGAGAAGATGAAGAACCTGTTGCACTGCAAGCTATCGAGTTCTGGAGTTCTATTTGTGATGAGGAGATTGACATATTGGAAGAATATGGGGATGATTTTACTGCAGATTCTGTTATTCCATGCTTTTATTTTACAAAGCAGGCACTCCCTGCTCTTGTGCCCATGTTGCTTGAGACACTTCTCAAGCAAGAGGAGGATCAGGATCAAGATGAAGGGGCTTGGAATATTGCCATGGCTGGTGGTACATGCCTTGGGCTGGTTGCACGGACTGTTGGAGATGATATTGTCCCACTTGTTATGCCATTCATTGAAGAGAACATAACCAAATCCGACTGGAGGCAGAGGGAGGCAGCAACTTATGCATTTGGTTCCATCCTGGAAGGACCTGCCCCAGAAAAGTTGATGCCAATTGTTAATGTGGCCTTGACATTTATGTTGACTGCTTTAACTCAAGACCCAAATAACCACGTGAAGGACACAACTGCATGGACCCTTGGACGGATATTTGAATTCCTTCATGGTTCTAATGTGGATACACCCATAATCAATCAGGCGAATTGTCAACAGATCATAACAGTTTTGCTCCAGAGCATGAAAGATGTACCAAACGTTGCAGAGAAAGCCTGTGGTGCTCTCTATTTTCTTGCTCAGGGTTATGAAGATGTTGGTGCATCATCTCCTTTAACTCCCCATTTCCAAGAAATTGTTCAGTCCCTCTTAACCGTTACTCACAGAGAAGACGCTGGCGAATCACGCTTGAGGACTGCTGCATATGAAACATTGAATGAAGTTGTGAGGTGTGCAACTGATGAGACAGCCCCAATGGTGCTGCAACTGGTACCTGTCATCATGATGGAGTTGCACAATACTCTTGAGGGGCAATCACTTTCATCTGATGAAAGGGAAAAACAAGGTGAATTGCAGGGCCTACTTTGTGGATGTCTACAAGTTCTTATTCAGAAGCTAGGTTCAGCAGAGGCTACCAAGTATATGTTCATGCAGTATGCAGATAATATGATGGGTCTTTTCCTCAGGGTCTTCGCTTGTAGAAATGCCACGGTTCATGAGGAGGCAATGCTGGCTATTGGTGCCCTTGCTTATGCTACAGGCCCAGATTTTGCTAAATACATGACTGAGTTTTATAAATATATAGAAATGGGGCTTCAGAATTTTGAAGAGTACCAAGTTTGTGCTGTCACTGTTGGCGTTGTAGGGGACGTTTGCAGGGCTTTGGAAGATAAAGTTTTGCCTTACTGCGACGGGATTATGACTCAGCTGCTTAAGAATTTGTCTAGTGATCAATTGCATCGCTCTGTTAAACCCCCAATTTTCTCGTGCTTCGGTGATATAGCACTGGCTATAGGGGAGAATTTTGAGAAGTACTTGATGTATGCCATGCCCATGCTCCAGCGGGCAGCAGAGCTGTCTGCACATACCGCAGGCGCTGATGACGAAATGACCGAGTATACCAACTCCTTGAGAAATGGCATTTTGGAAGCGTATTCAGGGATCTTCCAAGGTTTCAAGAGCTCTCCGAAAACCCAGCTCTTGAACCCATACGCCCCCCATATACTGCAGTTTTTGGATAGCATATACATGGGAAAAGACATGTGAGTTATTTGCTGATCTCTCTCTCTCTCCTTGTCTCTGTATTTGAATTGGAGTTTTGTTTATGTTTGTTTGTTTGTTGATTGCTTGGTTTTTTTTGTAGGGATGAGATCGTGATGAAAACTGCCATTGGGGTCCTTGGAGATCTCGCCGACACGCTGGGAAGCAATGCTGGTTCTTTGATTCAACAATCTGTCTCAAGCAAAGACTTCTTAAGCGAATGCTTGTCCTCTGACGACCATTTGATTAAAGAATCTGCTGAATGGGCCAAATTGGCCATCAGCCGTGCCATTTCTATTTGAGAATTTTGCTAGTTGGCTTATTCTTTTTCATTTTCAGAGTCCTTGCATGCATTCGGGTGTGTCGAGTCGGGGTCCACGATTGCATCTTACAAGTCGTCGTCACTAATAGACAACGGAAGCGGTTCACTACCAGTTGTCACTAACTATTGCATCATCAAGAAGCATTGCTAACTATTGCATTAGCAACGTGAAGTCGGTACATCTCATTTTGTCACGGTGGGAAGCGGGAGGAGGAGAGGCATCGATTAACTAGCGTTGTTGTTCATACAGCTGGGTCGGTTCGAATGTATCTCTGAGATTTGAGATAAAATGCCCCAGCCCTTTTGGGCTTTGAGACCTTTATGTGGTTGTGGGATGTTGAAAATGTATGAATGAGTACAACACAGGGAGTTTGTTTCTCTCCTTGTTATGGGCTTTTAGGCACCCTTGTGCTTCTTTCTCTTTAACTTCTACTTTCTTTAGCGGTTTTATTTAAGGATTTTATACATTCATATTTTTGTTTAATTTCTTCTAAGACAGTCTTATGAATTTCAAGGTCCGGTTGTTTTCACTGTCCTCTTTCTCCCCGCTTCATTGAGGACATGCACACTTTCATCATACCTAATGTAGTCGAAGACTTTGACTTTGAAGGTGTGCTCCCCTCAAGGTCCTAAGTTCGGGAATCACATGTCACATTAATTTATAAACACCTTTTATGTCTTCATTCTTTTGATGTCTCTCAGTACCTGACTTAGAGATAGGCGTGGTTACCTTGAGTATAATGGAGCAAAATTTTAATTTTTTTATTTTTAAAAATTAAATTGTGGCATTGAGAAACTAATTGTGGGTTTAACTGTTTAATCTATGATGGTTGTCTATATAGTAAATAAGTTTTTATAGATTTTTTTTACAATTGAATGTTTTATTGGTGCTTTATTTCCCTGAGAATAGTCAGAGTCTGCATAAGCTAGTTTAGATATTTGTGGATATAAAAAAAAATAGTATGGATTGTTATTATACGTTAGTGTGGGGTTAAATAAAAGCATAGTCTGATGACATTGTAAATAAACCGTGGTTCAAATTAAGCTAGATATACATGCATCAATAATTAGGTCATGTCAATGTATGATCTGAACTTCTAATTGGTATAGATACCTTCTATGATAGGGTTTGTTGTTCTCCCTTTCTAAAATGTTTATTGTGTTGTCCTTCGAATATGATGCTATTATTCATATTTTCACTATAGCATTTGGAAATAACTAAGATGGGTGAATTGTCATGAGTTGACTTAATAATTAAAGAAAACTTTTAGAATTCATGAAATTATAAGTTCAATTCATAATGATCATCTGCCTAAGAAATTTTTTTTTTTTACAAATTTTTTTAACATCTATCTATTATAGGGCTGGATGATATGTACCGAAAATGGTTTAGATACTCGTGTATATCAACAAAAAGTGAGCAAAGGAAGCTTCCTTTCACGTGTTAGAGGTAAAAAAAAGTTTTCCCCGCCCATTTTTGAACCACCATCATTTGGCACATTTCTTTTTGAAACAGTTCATTTGTCACATGTTTACTTTATTCCCAGCATCTTGATGAGTGTGTTATGATTAATAATTATAGTTTGCTTTGTAAAAGAAGATATTCCAATGCCTATCGGCTATCCGCAGTCGGTTATTTAATAATATTAGGTTGCTTTTTTAGTTTAGCAATTTAATAGATACTTAATGAAAAAATTAAGGATTTAAATTGTCATTTTAACTTATCATATGTTAGCAATGCTAAATTTAGAGTTCTTTTTTTTTTCCTAAAAGTTTTGTTTTTAATATAACTATGAGGTCGATCTATTGTTACAACTTGTTTTGTATTAACTTTCTTAACATCTAAATATTGTTAGATTAGGTGAATTGTTATGTAAAAGTAGTTTATGTGTGCATAAATTGATTGAATATTGCTAAATATTTTTTTTTAATTTGTCAAAAAAAAAAAAAAATCAAATTCGTCGTTCACGTGATAATTTACTTCACAACCGAGTTTTTGTTGACACTTGACAGTGAAACGATACCAAATTAAAAAAAAAAAAAAAAAATTTTAAAAAATTAAAATTTTTTTGCAGTAATGTCCATTGGCCATTTGAGCAAATATTTTATTATTTTTTTAAAGGGTTTATGCCTTTATGGGCAAACGTATCTACCTCCAAATACTCATTCTCTGAATGGATATTATTGCATTTTTTAAAACAGAATATTAACGCGTTTGCTTAATATTATTATTTTTTTGAGTACATATCGGGGGTGGGGAACAAATACTAATTTTTTGGATTGAACCTGTGACGCTGGTGTTAAACTGGTTTATAACCAAATAATGAAATTATTGCGTCACTAACCCATTCGGTATTAATGCGTTTGTTTATTAATCATGGGTTAGTACACTATTCTTGATAATACGACCATTTTTTAAAACAAAGAAAATTCAATGATGAGATCGAATAATTATATTTATACCTATATTCACCTACTTTGTAAATTTGTAACAAAGTGAATATTTTCCACCACTTCAAAGCGCATTCTTTACCTACAAATCCACAAATAATCATTCATCCATACTAAATAATTCGGTTTGCAATTACTATTCATATTTCCATAATCTTTAATCATTTCTTCCTTCCACATTATTACTCTCAAATAAATGAGAATACTCATTATTGGAATTGAACCTATGATTATAATATTGAACTGGATTACTATAAAAAATAAAATCATCAAGCTATCGACTCTTTCGCCTTCTTCCACAATTACTTTTCAATCTTTCCCTAACCATTTTATCTTCTTCCATATTCATTATTTTGTTTTTTATAACCAATATCTACACCCAAATTCAGTTAACAATTTTTATATAATTATTCACTACACTTAAAACATAAATAATAATTCAACCATTATGGAGTTGATGTTCAAGAGTATATCTTATTTCCTTAATATTTAAATGTTGTAGACACATATAATATATTTTGAGATAATAGTTAACATGTGCACAAACAGACTAGTACAATTAGAGATATAAAAATAACAACTAATAATTTGCATTAATCATTCTTTATGGGTATTTGTTTGTTGAATTTATGGAAGATTTAAAATGAGTATTTTACTAACTATTATTAAAAAAATCACATCCAAACGAGTTTTTATATCTATTCCTCATTTCTATTACTTAAAACAAGTATCCATATCTAACTATTCATTTCTAATAACTCAAAATCATTTCTCATTTCTAACAACTCATTTTTAATTATTCATTTTCAATTAATCAAAATAACTCAATTTTAACTGATACTAAAAAATAATTCATTTTTAACTACTAAAGAATAACTACTCATTTTAAATTCAAATCCAAACAAACAATTATCTCTAACTCTTTTATATATATAAAAAAAAAATAGAAACAAACAATTTTTTTTACTCAAACTCTCAATTTCTAATTACTTAAAATGACTTTTTTTCCTTTTTTTAGTACAAACGGAGAGAGAATACAACTACTTTCAAATAAATGAGAGTAAATATCAATTCTAAAAATCGAACCCACAATTAAATTTTCGCCAAACAATAAAACCACGAGAACACTAACTTTTTCAAGACAACCAAACACCTCTTGTATACTTATCTTCGCATAATTGTTATATTGTCACCTGATTGGCATTATACGGTATGTGTCAAGCGAAGGGGCATTTGAACGTCCAAGATGACGCCACGTGTAAACAACGCCACATTGTGTACGCCGCCGCTTTATACAGCCGCTAGCATAGGTATATTTATGTGCCTCCTCCATCGCCAACGCCCATTTCCCATTTTTCTCCCTTTTTTCTCAGATTCTCAGTTTCCAGGGTTTTCACCAATTCTTCAATCTTCCATAGCCAAATCGCTTCATTGATTCATCCCGTTCCGCAATCCCCTTCGCCATGGCGGAGTGGCAGGAGCTTCTCCAATCCGTCTTCATCGGCCTCATCTTCTCGTATCTCCTCGCCAAGTTGATCTCCGTAGTCGTCTCTTTCAAAGAAGACAACCTCTCCATCTCTCGTAGCGGCGCTGTTGCTGCTTCTGTTGAAGCCGTTAAGGCTAGGGATTCGTCTGATGTCGGGTCGGGTTCCGGTTCGGTGGATTTCGGATTTGCGAACGAGGCGGATTCTGTGGTGGCCGAGCATGGGAGTGTGAGGAATGAGAGTATTGGCGGGAGTGATTCCGATGATGATGATGATGATTGGGAAGGGGTGGAGAGTACTGAATTGGATGAGTTTTTTAGCGCTGCCACTGCGTTTGTGGCTGCTTCTGCTGCTGATCGCCTTTCGCCTAAAGTTTCTAATGAAGTGCAGTTGCTGCTTTATGGATACTATAAAATAGCTACTGAGGGCCCTTGCAGCTCGCCGCAGCCGTCTGCCTTGAAAATGACTGCCCGAGCGAAGTGGTATTCGTCTTTTTCTATGTTTTTTAGGCTTTTTTTTTCGCTCCTACTTGTTCATGTTCATTGTGAAGATTTGCCTCCCAGTTTGTTACGAAATCAGAACAACAATCACAAAAGAAAACTTTAAAGAACGTGAGAGAAACACAAATTTATGTGGTTGACTAACAATGTGTTAGTTATCTCCAAGGGTGGAGGAGAGTTTATATACTCCCATAAAAACCTATTACAAAATAAACTCAAATACGAAAACATAAACCCAATATATATATATTTTTTTGAAAACCGGGAAATTGGAGCTTTGCTCCCTATGCTCGGGGCACCACTGGCCCGTCCCTAGGCTGTGGCACCGGGATACTTTGAAGGGTATTCTAGTTTAAGCGCTTTCCAGCGGCCTCGAATCAGGGATCTCTCAAGGAAGCGTGCCTTGAAGTCTTTGCCCTCAACCGTTGGGCTGCCCCTTAATGACTACATAAACCCAATATTTCAAAGCATATTTCCTCTAGTTTTCGGGCGGCAACAAACGATTCAAGGCATATGTCAATAGAATTCATTAGTGATTACTTAGTGAAAGACTGGGTTAATTATGGTAAGGGCAGTTACATTAGGGGAAAATTGTTCCGATTATAGTGCTCTAATTATTAATAATTATGCGTTTGAAGCGGATTTCTATGAGTTGAAATGAAGGTTGCTTCTAAGAAAGGGTAAGGGTACTGATATGGAGATAAAACCCTTGCTCCATCTGGTCTTTTTGATTGGGTTTTCACGGGAGGACACAGTGATGAAACTTAAATGAATTTTACAGACTTACTCTCTGTGTAACTTATCATGAATAAAACATAAACTCTGAACAATGCAATCCATCTGGGGAACATGTTCATTGTAGTAATGGGACGTGATGAAGCACGTTAACGGGATTATATTCGATTAGTTAAGTAGGAAAGAAATAGTCACTATATGGACTAGACATGCTGCCAAGATTATTATCCAATTTCAAAAAGCTTATGGAGTTCAAACTCGATTGAACCTAGGATATTAAGATAGGATTAGGCTGATGGCGGATGTGTCTCGAGATTAGTAAAGTTGTGTTGTTGTAGACATACAGATATATATACAAAAGGCGATAAAAAGATTCTTTGTCCATAAGCTGTAAAATTCTTTACACTCTTTGTTATCATATTGTCGTAGTATGATCATGAGAGAATAAAATTGAGTAAGTGAAGATGCCTGAGCTCGACTGTTTGGAGGTAATGACTTTACTGTTTGTTTGGGCTGAGAGTTTTATTTGTACTTATGGCAATTATATTTACCAGGCAAGCATGGCAAAAATTGGGTGCTATGCCTCCTGAAGAAGCAATGCAAAAATACATTGACGTCGTTACTGAGTTATATCCATCTTGGGTGGCTGGTGCAAGTGTGGTGAGAACTTAATCTGTTTATTTCACCATCTTTGTGTGCCCTGTTTGCTTCCCGTTTCTATTATTTGTTCTTTTTATAATTGGCTTCGAATGTCTCTGAGGACCAGAAGAGCAAACATGGGAATGTTGATGCTAAAAGTAAAGACACTAAAGGACCAATTGGGCCAGTTTTCAGCACTTTTGTATATGAGGAAACCGGAAATGAGTTGTAAGGTTCCTATTAATGTTAATTGTATTTCTTCTACTTATAAGCCGCCATTTCATGCTTTTCTTCTCTCTCTCTACATATATTTTAAAATTTATTTTTTTGGGACGAGAAAACTCCATTTTTTATATTGAGAAAAGAGATTTACAAGTTATCCAAGCGAAAAGCTCCCTATGCAAGCTTACACACATGTAAAAAGAACCATGCGTAGAATGCCAAAAGTAATAATGAAGTTTTGCCTAGTCAAAGGCTTTTCTAGTTGTTACATACGTTATTTTTTCCAACCTTAATTCCATAACAAGACCTTTCCAAGGCGTGGGGATTCGAACACATGGCCACTTAGTCACAACTATATACTTTATGCCAGTTAGCTATGCTCATGTTGTCGTTACCTTTGTTATTAAAGAATCTATTGTGTATTTCCAACCTTAATTCCATAACAAGACCTTTATCTTATTATTCAGAAGATTTTTGCTTTCTTCTTTCACTCATGTTTGCAAAGTAGCTCTAATAGAGAAACGATTGATGCAAGAGCGATACTAGGTTGTTCTCTTATGTGATGAGATGGTGTGACTGTGCCTGTCACCTGCTTGTCTCATGAATTTTGTTTTCTTAGCCACTTACTCTTACCTCTACTTTTTTGGGGACAAGGATGACAAATTTTTTTTCAATTAAAGGGACAAAGCCCAATGTGAGAAACTTACAAAAGAGCACTCCAATTAGCTTAGAGGGATGAGAAAAGACAAAAATGAGGAGATTGTTTACACCAAGTCATTTCTTTAGAAACAATGTTCTAAAATAAAATGATAGTCAGAGTTTTCCTTATCTCAAAGAGTCTAATTTACTGTTTCCTTCATGGTTAGTTGAGAAGGAATGCCAATATTTTCATTCTGCATTTCATTTTAACTTCCCTTCCCCGTTCCTTTTCTTTTTTTTCTTTATTTTATTTTGAGTCTTGACGTTTTCATTCCTCATACCATTTTAACTTCCCTCTTTATCTTTTTTTCTTTATTTTATGTTTTAGGACTTGGGGTTTTTATTATGAATTTATGAGTACAGTAGCTGGCCGATTTTCATCATTTTGTTATCCTTTTGTAAATAGGCATCATTATTTTGTTAATCTGATGTTTGAATACTTCATATTTTTTTGTTGCAAGAGTCCTAGTTCATTAATAACTTATCTACCAGAAACTTATTGTTAATTTCTGTTTACCGAGAGATTCGTCTTTATCCTTTTTGGATGTAGATATTTACTTACACTCTGAAGCTTTTCATTTTAACTTTCAGAGAGCTAGAAGCTATTCATGCCTTTGCTAGAGAAGGAGAATTAGAAAACTTGCTGAAGTGTGTAGACAGTGGCGTCTCAGTAAATATCAAGGGTTTGTTTCTCTGACCGTTTTTGTTCTGGTTCCTAAAACTTTCTAATTGTGCTTAATGTTTAATGTCTTTGAATATGACAAAGTCATTAACCTCTTAGAAAAAAGAAAATTGACTGAAAAGATTTCTTAACCTCTTATTTAATTTTGGAAACTGAGATGGGTTGAATCATGCAAATGTTTTCGTTTGAACCTGGCCCTAAATCTTGTAACACTTTCATTTTATCAATGAAAATGTTTTCGTTTCCTATATAAAAAAAGGTTTGAGTCATGGAGGTTGCTAAATTAATTGATGCATCATGATCTTCTTCAAAGTAGATAGATAGACCTGGCAAGTTAGGTTTCATTGAATTAGTTTGCATTCGTAGGGCTCTCTAGCATTCAAGGAAAATGTATTGTGATATTATGGATATATTTATTAAAATTGTTCTGGGATTGAAGTAAAATCTAAGCAAATGAGGCCTAGCTGGCTTAGTATTATTGACAATATGCTTCCGACCTTGATGCAAAAAAGGACTCTTAAGTGACTAAATGATAGGCTCGGATTAGTTTTGCAGGGAAATGTTTTTTAGCACGTTCACTTTTTATATGGAGCCACAAAAGAAATCGTGGTTTGTAAAAATTATGTATGATTTACAGATGATATAGCTTACCTTCGTAGGATTTTAACTCTGGATAAAAAGTGAATTTTGTCTCCTGGGTTTGTCGTGGGGCGTGCTTTCGTTGTGTAGTTCAAACTTTATCATCTAATGAATGATCCAATTAGTTGTATTATTATGCCCCTTTGTTAATGACTAGTATGATGGCATCATGATGATCTTCTTCTGCTGCTTTTTCAATTTTATAATTGCACTCTGTACGATTCATTTAGTTCTCGTCCTACTATGTCCCTTCGTTTATGACTAATTACGATGGCATCATGGTGTCTACATCCTTCTATCTCTATATATATGTGTGGAAAGATATCCAAGCTGCAAGCTAAGGTTATTTTTTCAAAATTTGTAAGTTTTTTAAATTTCTTATTTGTTTATTTATAATAACTTACAAAAGTACCTCTAAATTTACAATAACGTGGTTTTAGATGAAAATAACATTTGGAAAATTATATTCCATGTAGTGCTCAGTTTCTTGTGTGTTTCTTTTTACTTGGAAATGATTAAAGGAACACGCTGAACTGGCTACATTATTTTTCTTACAAGGATGATTTTGAGTAATATCTTTCCTACATAATTGTTTTGAACGATTGCTGCAGATGGCGAAGGCAGGACCCCATTGCATTGGGCAGTGGATCGTGGGCATTTTAATGCTGTGGAGCTGCTGGTTAACAGGAATGCTGATATAGATGCAAAGGTACCTAGAAAATTGAATATATTTAAATATTTACTGGTCAAGATTGTCTGCGAGGTTTTCATACCACCTGAGCCAAGCCTATATTTGCCCGTGTCACGTCTCTTATTGAAAATTCCAGCAGTTCCAGACCAAATTTCAAAGATGTGCAAATTATGCATTTTTTTAAAGCAAAATTTGCCTCATTAGATAACTATTTGGTTTTTTGTTTTTGGTTTTTGAAATTTAAGCTTATTTTTATTCATATTTCGTGCAATGTGCTCCATCTTTCCTAACATGTATCTAACTAATGCTAATCAAATTTCAAAAACAAAAACAAACTTTTGGAAACTACATTTTTTTTGTTTCTAAATTTTGGTTTAGTTTCTATAAATATAGGTAAGATCTAGATATTCATGTAGAAAAAACATTTGGTATGGTGATTGTTGTAAGCTTAAATTTCAAAAACCAAAACTAAAAATAAAATGGTTATCAAACGGGGCCTCTATATAAATCCCAAATCAGTAGTTCTGTTCCACCAGATCTTGTTTTTTTAAAAGTTCAAGACACACTAAGATGCAATAGTCTACTAGAGCTTAGGCACACGAGTAAAAAGATATGCAATCTAAAAAAAAAAAAAAAAAAAATCTAAGAGTGACTAAATGTTATTTTTTTAGTTAGTCAAGAACAAGAAAAAAACTCTAAATGTGTCCCAAGGAGTGGCGTGGTGGTCAAAGGCTTGGGCTTTGAAGGTGTGCTCTCTTTAAAGTTCCAAGTTCGAGACTCACTTGTGGTAGTAATTTGACACCTCTCGTGTCTCCATTCCTTCAATGTTTTCTGGTGCCTGGTCTAGGGACGAACATGGTTATCCCAGGTATAGTGGAGCGAAACTTTGATTTTTTGGTTAAAAAAAAACAACTCTAAATGCAAGGATTTATTTTTCTTATTATTAATTATAGGAAGGCATACCACTTTTTACTTGAGCCTTGCCTATTCCAGGCGAGGTAATCAAGGTGTCAGATAAGTGCCTTGAGCCTAGGTGCATGTATCACACTTCACACGTTTGAGCGAGTCCTCTTAAAACATTGACTCGATCTATTCTAAATTCTGTGCACTCTCTAATATAATAGGACGTAGATGGTCAAACTCCATTACATTATGCGGTTGTATGTGACCGAGAAGCGATTGCCGAGTATCTTGTGAAGAACAATGCCAGCATCAATGAAAAAGACAACGATGAAAAGTCGCCTTGTGATCTTTGCGAGTCTAACTGGTCTTTTATGGCCTCTGCGGGAAAGTAGATCTCGGCAGATCGTTTACTACCGTGTTCGGTGTGGCTCTTCCCTTCTATCTTCTAATTGATTATTTCACACCTTCTTCCTTTCTCAATGTAAATACTCCCACGTTCTTCTAACTTTTTCATTATAAATAGATTTGGAGTATTTATTAACATTACCTGTTTCAAATCAGATGCTGAAGAAGGCAGTAGTAGTACTATATATTATTATATCATACTTAGTGTTTATGTCATGAGAAATTTTCTATTATTTAGTCTGTTAGGATTTCTATATCATTTTAACATGTTGGTTTTCTGTTTTTCCCATAGTTCAGATAGATCAAATATCAAATGAATAGGAAATGAATGAATGCTTATGAAGTGGAAAATTGTGCTTGGCTTACTGTTTTGCAATTGTTGTGATTAGATCACAATTTGTCCCTTGAAATGATCAAAGTGGTCAAATGAGGGCTTTGGATTTGGAATCATAAAATGTTTAGATGGATTTTGTTCAATCCTATGTTGATAATCAAATGTAGTAGAGGATCAGACAATTGATTGTTGAGGTTTGTTTAAAAATGAGCAGGATATAATGAAATGAATAGAAATAAATGCTTTTGGCATTAGCTGTAAAGAAGCACAAGCTTTTGGACTTGCTGACATAAAGTTTTGGAAGAACATGGGATGGTATTATTGAGGATTTTGATGTTTCATTCTGTTATTTTGCATTCTATGTTATTAATTTTCATTTCAATTGAGCATCTAGTCATCAAACTAAGCCTATGTTGATCACTTGAGAATTAATGTCTTAAGAATTTTTTACATTTAATTTCTTATAAGTTTTCTAGACAATCAAATGTTGTAGAGTCCGTCTGTGTGAATGAAAAAATTGTTAGACTTGGATATCCATAATTTATAAAATAACTATTGGTTTGATGAGTCCTTGTGACATTTCACTTTGACCTTATAATGTTGCCTTACGAAACCTTTTTGCTTTGTGTTGTGTCTTTTAATTGCGGCTTTTGAAATTAATTTTTAAGTAATTATTATGAATTGAATTTATTTCTTTTTAGATCATTTTGTCGACTAGGTCATTATTATGATTTTTTTTTTTTTGAATCAATACCATGATGATTTATACGAATGTTAATTTATGATTAAAATATCATGTATTTAAATTTTTTATTAAAGTTTTATTCTTTTTTTTAAATGGTTGCTTCTTCAAACTAGGGGTGTAAATGGTTTGGTTCGGTTCGATTTTGTTTAAAGGTAGAATCGGAATTGAATCGCCCAAAGATATTAAAGAAACTGCGAACCGAAATCGAAACGACATGTTAGCGTAACTGAACTGCTTTGAATCAATAACTGGAGGTTCGGTTTGTCAGTTCTTGATTGAAAGAACCAGGCACGCATACATTGTAAAATTAATTACAGAAGTTCAACTCAAACTCAGGACCTACTCATAAACGCAAAACCAATTTATCCACAACCCTGCTATTGTTTGTAATTTTGTTACAAATATTAATATTATGTATTCACTAATATCTAATTAAAGAAAAATAAAACACATTTAACTGTGATGAAACTTTACTTATGTACACGAATTAAGCCACAATACGATATTAAACATATTACTCTTCTTTATTATTCTTATTGTCGATCTTTTCGGTTATTTATGATATCAATGCCAGAAAAATTGAAACCGACCAAAAGTATTGGTTTTAAATATTTCCAAACCGAAATCGTTTATAAAATTTGGTTTCGACTTCAAACGGTGTTGGTTTCGGTCGATTTTTTTATTTTGCTTTCACCCCTACTTCAAACATTCCTAATGCCACAAACCACTTTTGATGCACAAAAATATCAGTTAACATCAATTATTTTGTAAACTTGATCAGAAAAACTTTCAGCAAAGATTAAAAATTAACTAATAATAAACGTAACACAAAAACAATATTCGTCTCGTCCAACCTATTAATTAATGACAAATCTCTTTTTTTTTTTTTTTTCTTTTTTTAAAGTTTAATGACAAATCTTGAATAAAAATCTGTCTAAATATATTAAAATTGAACCTTTCACTTATTTTCTCACATGACATTTTCAAAAAAAATTTGGGAGTTCTTTTGTTAAAAATTTTAATCATTAAATCAATTAGTCTTGTCTTCTCCAGCAAGGCAACAACAAACTTGTGATTGGTTTGACAAGTCATACCTAAAACCCTAAAATGAAACCAAATGCATATGAATTTCTCTCATAAATTATTGCTTTTGGTCGAAAAAAATAAAACTACAAATAATTAAAAAAAAAAAAAAAAAAAATCAATTTCGTTTTTTTCTCCTTCCTCTTCCTCTCGCCCTTTCCCTTCCTCTAGGGTTCTTCCAACTGCCGTCTTTTCGTTCTTCCAATCCCTTCAATTCTCTCAATCCAGGTATTGATTTCTCTCGTTTCTTCGAAACCCCTTTGTGTTTTTTATCATTGGGTTCGATTTTGGTTACTGATTTTGTGACTTTTTTATCTGTGCATTTTCTAGTCGATTTGCCCCGATTTATCCATTTTCTGTTTTGTGTCTTCGATATGATTCACTTCTTGATGTTTTCTTTTGTTGTATTGCCTTGATTGAAAGTATCGTTGTTTTTTTAGGTGTGATGAGTCTATTGTAGTGGTATGTGTCCTGACATTCAGCTCATTTTGATTCTCTTATAGTTTGAATTGGATAGACGATTGGTTTAATATGACTTTAAGGGCTGGATTCTCGACAGATTACCTGTAGGTCAGTTAGTTTTATGATTGTTTGGTTGTCCTGTTGAGATTTGAGATCTGGGTTTTGGCTCTTTGTTGTTGGGTTTTGTGATTGATGTTGGGGTGTTCATACCTTCCCGGAAAACCAAACCTGTCTACTGAAACCGTCAGATTAAAGGGCCGGGTCGGAGTCGGTTAGAAAAATATTTAACCAAAAGTTTGTCGGTTAAGTCGGTCTATTCGGTCGGTTTTCCATATTAATTTCTTTTATGTAATATTAATATTTTTTAACTTTAAATTACTTTTTAATTAACATATTACCATATAATTAATTAAATTTCTTGTTTTGCATAATTAACTTAAGGCTAAAAGTGTTTCAAAAAATTATTAGATATGACCAATTTTTAAAAATAATTCTCTAAATTTCATGAAGAAATTGTATCATTAATATGTTTACAGAAAACATTAAATGAATTAACCGACCGGTCTGTACCCAAATTTATTTTATTTTTTCGGTTAAATTTTTAAGCAAACCGATAAGTCAGGTTTCGGTGTAGATTATTACCAAAAATTGACACTGACTGACCAATGAACACTCCCAAATTGATGTATTTCGGTTTTGCCTTTCGGTTTATTAGTTCTTAATTGGCTTATAGGTTTTGCTGAATACTTGTGTACTAAATGGAATTTAGAAATGTAAGCAGTGGTGCTAGTACTAATTTTCTCAATTAGTAATTAATTTATATGCGAGTTATTACGGACTTTCAGGTGGACATGGCATTGGAGGTTACGCAGATTCTTCTGAATGCACAGTCAATAGATGCAACTGCGAGGAAGGAGGCAGAAGACCTTTTAAAGCAATTTCAGGAGCAAAACCTTCCAAGTTTCTTGCTGTCTCTCTCTGGGGAGTTAGGAAATGAGGAAAAGCCAGTCGAAAGCCGTAAATTAGCCGGGCTGATACTTAAGAATGCACTGGATGCCAAGGAACAGCATAGAAAATTTGAGCTGATTCAGAGATGGTTATCACTGGACAGCAATGTGAAGACCCCGATAAAGACGTGTTTGTTGAATACGCTGTCTTCAGCAGCACCTGATGCTAGGTCCACATCATCCCAAGTCATTGCAAAAATTGCAGGCATTGAGTTGCCTCATAAGCAATGGCCTGAATTGATAGGTTCACTGTTGTTAAATGTTCATCAACAATCATCCCATGTTAAGCAAGCTACCTTGGAGACCCTTGGTTATTTATGCGAGGAAGTTTCTCCAGATGTGATAGATCAAGATCAAGTGAACAAAATATTGACGGCGGTTGTCCAGGGAATGAAAGCATCTGAAGGAAACATTGACGTTCGACTTGCTGCTGCTCGATCATTGTACAATGCCCTTGGGTTTGCTCAAGCAAACTTTAGCAATGATATGGAGCGTGATTATATCATGAGAGTTGTTTGTGAGGCCACGCTGTCCCCTGAATTTAGGATGCGCCAGGCAGCATTTGAATGTTTGGTCTCTATTGCATCGACATACTACGACAAGTTAGCACGCTACATCCAGGATATTTTTGGCATTACAGCTAAGGCTGTTAGGGAAGATGAAGAACCTGTTGCTCTTCAGGCCATTGAATTTTGGAGTTCGATTTGTGATGAGGAGATAGATATCTTGGAAGAGTATGGGGATGATTTTACTGGGGATTCGGATATACCGTGCTTTTATTTCATCAAGCAGGCACTGCCTGCCCTTGTCCCCATGTTACTCGAGACGCTTCTTAAGCAAGAAGAGGATCAGGATCAAGATGAAGGGGCTTGGAACATTGCCATGGCTGGGGGTACATGTCTCGGATTAGTTGCACGGACAGTGGGAGATGATATTGTTCCTCTTGTTCTTCCATTTATTGAAGAGAACATAACAAAATCAGATTGGAGGCAGAGGGAGGCAGCAACTTATGCCTTTGGTTCAATTTTGGAAGGGCCTGCTCCAGAAAAATTAATGCCCATTGTCAACGTGGCGTTAACGTTCATGTTGACTGCCTTGACTCAGGATCCAAATAACCAAGTGAAGGACACGACTGCTTGGACCCTTGGACGGATATTTGAATTCCTTCATGGCTCGAATGTAGATTCCCCCATTATTAATCAGGCAAACTGCCAACAGATCATTACAGTGTTGCTTAAGTGCATGGGGGATGTGCCAAATGTTGCTGAGAAAGCCTGTGGTGCCCTCTATTTTCTTGCTCAGGGTTACGAAGATGTCGGCCCGACATCTCCTCTAACTCCTTTTTTCACAGAAATTGCTCAGCACCTTTTGGCTGTTACCCACAGAGTAGATGCTGGGGAATCGCGTTTGAGGACTGCTGCATATGAAACATTGAATGAAGTTGTGAGGTGTTCAACTGATGAAACAGCTCCAATGGTGCTGCAACTGGCTCCTGTATTAATGATGGAACTGAACAAGACTCTTGAAGAGCAAAAACTTTCATCTGATGAAAGAGAGAGACATGGGGAATTGCAAGGCCTGCTCTGTGGGTGCTTACAAGTTCTTATTCAGAAGCTAGGATCATCTGAGCCAAATAAGCATGCCTTTATGCAGTATGCTGACCAAATAATGGGACTTTTTCTCAAGGTATTTTCTTGTAGAAATGCTACTGCACACGAGGAAGCAATGCTGGCGATTGGAGCTCTTGCCTATTTGACTGGCCCAGATTTTGGGAAATACATGTCCGAGTTCTATAAATATATAGAAATAGGGCTTCAGAATTTTGAAGAGTACCAAGTTTGCGCCGTCACTGTTGGTGTTGTAGGGGACATATGCAGGGCATTGGAGAATACGATTTTGCCTTACTGTGATGGAATTATGACACAGCTACTCAAGAATTTATCCAGTGATCAATTGCATCGTTCCGTTAAGCCCCCTATCTTCTCATGCTTTGGTGATATAGCATTGGCTATAGGGGAGAATTTTGAGAAGTACTTGATATATGTCATGCCCATGCTTCAAAGGGCAGCAGAGTTATCTGCACATACAGCAGGTATTGATGATGAAATGACTGAGTATACAAATTCTTTGAGAAATGGGATTTTGGAGGCATATTCAGGGATCTTCCAAGGTTTCAAGAGTTCTCCAAAAACTCAGCTTTTGGCTCCTTATGCACCTCATATACTTCAACTCTTGGATAGCATTTACATGAGAAAAGACATGTAAGTTCTTTTCCGAGCTCCCTTTCTCTACCCATCTGTGTGTGAATATGTGTTTGCTTAAAGTGGAAATTTTTGTTTGATGTTTTCATACTTGTGTTTCCTACAGGGATGAAGTTGTTATGAAAACTGCAATTGGTGTCCTTGGAGATCTAGCGGACACACTAGGGAGCAATGCTGGTTCTTTGATTCTGCAATCGGTTTCGAGCAAAGAATTTTTGAGTGAATGCTTGTCCTCCGATGACCATATGATTAAAGAATCTGCTGAATGGGCTAAGTTGGCCATCAGCCGCGCTATTTCAATTTAAGCATCTGCTTGTTGGCTAAATCTTTTTCATTTTGTTCCACATTTTGAAGTCCTTGCATGCATATGGGTGTGTTGAGTTGGGGTCCGAATTGCATCTACAAGTTTTCACTCTCGGGGCTACGAGAAGCTGTTCACTTCTCATTGTCACTAAGTCTTGCATCATCATGAAAGCATTGCTAATGCATCTACTAGTTTTCACTGTCAGGGCGACCAGCAACGGGAAGTGGTTCGCTTCTCATTGTCACTAACTCTTGCATCATCATGAAAGCATTGCTAATGCATCTACAAGTCAGAAGCTGTTCACTTCTCATTGTCACTAACTCCTGCATCATCATGAAAGCATTGCTAATGCATCTACAAGTTTTCACTCTCAGTGCAACGGGAAGCTGTTCACTTCTCATTGTCCCCAACTCTTGCATCATCATGAATCATTGCTAACTATTGCATTAGCAGCATCAAGTCGGGATCTTGTATGTCATGGTCGAAGTGGGAGGGAGCATCCATTAACACTGCCAGTTCATATGGCGTGTCGGTTTGAATTGTATCTCTGACTTGAGATAGTGTCCAACCTAGTGGGAGTTTACCATCTCATGGGTTTTGGGTTGTGGAAATGGATCGAGTACAGGGAGCGTGTTCACTCACTTGTTCTTCCCCTGATTAGACACCCTTGTGCTTTTTCTCTGAACTCTAGCGGTTCTAGTTATGGACTTTTTACCCTTTTGTTGATTTTTTATTTTCTGCATCAGTCTTGTGAATTTTCAGTCTGGTTATATTCTGGTCTTTCTGTGAAAATCACTTCATTTTTTTCTACAGCTCGTTTAGTTAAGTTTCATAGCAATACACACTGTGAAGGGTCGCATCATATCCTGTATTTGCATTACATTTCATCGCATTTGTAGTTCAACATACATATGATCGGATACGTCACGAAATCATTATATCCCCGGGTCATTTTTGAAGTACAGTCGTCAGAGTCTGTTTTTTTTTGTTTCTTTATTTATTTCTTTTCCATTTGAAATCTTGTTATTATTTTGCAAATGGTGATATTAGAAACATCACAAAAGTTGTGATGTTTGTGCTTTTGGATTCAATGGGCTTGTATATATTATTTGTACAAGGAAAGTTTTGATTATTGGAAATTGAGAGTGCCAAAGATTATATTGTGGTTGCTACTTGCTAGGCTCTTGTACTATGGCCATGTCCTTATTTGGATGCATTTTCAACAGTTACTTTCTCTTTGACTCACTCATGACATTATCTTAACAAGCTTCTTCAACAAAAAAGCCAGGTACTTGGTTATTATCTTAATAGCTTGTTTCCTACTGAGTTCTTGACATATTTACATCTTTTTCTTAGTCTTTTCTGGGTCATTTGGGTCTTTAAATTAGTGGCATTTTAGTTAACTATTCATTCTTTAGAAGGTCCCCAAGGGATAGCACAGTAGTTGAAGACTTGGGTTTTGAGGGTATGCTCTCCTCAAGGTCTCAAGTTCGACATTTATTTATGACATTACTTCTTCAATGTCTTCCGGTGCCTAGTCTAAGGATTGGCGTGGTTACCCTTGTTTTTAAAAAAAAAAAAAAATGCAGGACTAAGTAATTTATCTTTATTTTTTATACCAGAGCTAAAGTAAACTTTCTTTAGTGGTGCTGGATCTTTTCCTTTGTACTTTATGGTAGTTCAGTTAGGTTTCTAACTTTATACAGTAAAAAAATCTGCTCAAACATGAACACAAAGCTTAATCTCCTCCCCAGTATAACCACAAGCATTAAATGCATGAGAAGGGTCAAATGATATATCTCATGATAAAGTTGAGGTTCGCGTAAGTTGAGGTGGACACTCACGGATATCAAAGTTAAAAAAAAAAAAAAAATCCTCCCGAGAATAACCACAAGCATTAGATGCATAATAAGTGAAATATACAAAAAAATCAATATGCCTTATTGCATCAAAAGGTTGAGGCTTTACTACTTAGAGAGATATCTCAATTTAGAAAGCTAATATACATATCTTTGAATACTTTTTTTCTTTTTTATTAGTTGAAAGTATCTTCACAACAAAAATAGTTTAAGTATGAGTTTTTTAGAATAGAGAATTAAAAAACAAAAACAAAAAATATATTTTAATCTCTAAGTTTGGAGTTTATTTTATTTTTAAAATGTCAAGAGTATAAAAAATATTGGGATCAAATAGAAACTATCCACCAAATCGAAATATTTTTATGAAGAGACTTGGATGCTTCCATACCAATAAGATGTAAAGATAGACTCATTATCAATCTCCACACTTGGGAGTGGATCATTATCAAGACAACAAATAGAATGTGGAATGTACTATAATGACACCATTAATCGCATAATAATCAATTGGTACGAATTCATATCCCTAATATTGTTTTAAAAAATTGACAAAATGATGATTTTTAGTGCATTAACTTTTACCCACAACTATTAAAGTAACATTTTTTTTTTAGTATTAAAGGAATAATTTTGTTTTAAGAAAAAAAAAAGATACCATGTACATAAGAAACCAAATACCGAATGAGTCAGTGATATAATGGTTTCATTATTTGGTTGTAAACCGGTTCAACACCGGCGTTACAGGTTCGATCATGAAAATTGGTATTTATCCCTTCTCTCTTAATATGTACTCAAAAAAAAAAAAGGTGATAATGTGCATGGCTCTCTATAATATAAGCTTTGCACGGTGCTGCCCATTTTTGGTGTTTTTTTTCATATACCCAATCTTTCTATTTATTTTTAACAAATAATTTAAGTTTCATCCTCCAACATATTTGATGACCGACAACGATGTTTTTTTTACAATTAAGTTGATAAGTAAATTTCAAATCTGAAACTTTGAATAAAGTGTATATTAAAGACCCTAATCTTTCTATCAATGGCCCCCACACTTTTGAGAACTACTCAATCTTCCTATTGAAAAATATGAAGATAAAAATAAATTACATTAATTTGGTATTGTTAAGTATGTGGAAAAAAAAAAAAAATCTACAATTGGAAGAGGCTTCAAATCCTCACATCTAAATACTGTTAGAATAAAAAAGATTAATTATATTTATTTAATATATTTGGACTCTTTCCAATATTTAGCTTTAGAATTGTAATTAAATTAGATAACCTATATTTTTACTTTCTTCATTTTTGTTTTACCATACCAACTTTTTCTTACTAATATTTTCCAACCAGCAGAGGTAGGCTCCCTGATTTGTGAAAGAAGAAATATCATTTTCAGTAGAATTTTAAAACTTTATATATATATATCGACGAAAAATTCATTATACTTCATTTTTGCGCTCTGTTTTGTTTCGATCTCCGGCCCTTTCTTCAGCTGAAACGCGCTGCCACTTTCCTCTTTTTTTCTTTTATACGGTAATCTTCTCCCAGCTATGGCGTTTTCAGTTCTTGATTTTGCCTTTCGAATTAAAATTATTAATATTATGATCGCGATTACTGTTCTATCTCGATTCTTGCGGAGTTGTATTTATTTCTGTATTTACTTATTGAGCTATGCCCAATCGGTTCCAGTGTAGAATATTAAGTGGGTGCTGCTCGTTTTTCCTTCATTCTTCGAATTGTTTCAATTATTCACTGTTATTTGGGCGTGTTTAGGATCAGAGCAAATTGTGTCAAATTCCCTTTATCGTGTTTTAATGATCGGATTGTATTGGTATGGAGTACCCTTTTTCAGAACTATCAATTAGTTTGTTGAATTCCCTTTTGTTCTTGTTATGTATGAAGTAGGGGTGCAACAAAAAACCGAAAAACCAAACCGAACCAATCCAATCCAATGGATCGGATCGGTTTTTTAGCACAAAATCGGACATATCGGTTTGTAATTTGAAAA
>JBBMKA010000030.1:8688939-8712172 GCA_037833695.1 Sechiopsis laciniata | reverse complement strand
TAGATCCTAAACCTACACTTCATGTTTTTAAACTTCTCCTATATATATCAATCAATTAACAATGTACATTATATAAAAAGGCAATTAACCATAGTATTAGTATCATCTATCAAATAAATTCACTAACACCTATCACTTACAAAACTGATTGACTTCTATAAGCTGAATTGAGAGAATTCAATCAGTTTTGTAAGTGATAGAAGTCAATCAGATTGACTTTTATCACTATTATTGATAGAACCTGATTGACTTCTATCAGTGTTATTGATAAAACCTAGATTGAAAACCTAAAGAAGAAATCAGTAGGTTTAGTTTCGAACTAAAGAAGCTGTAGAAACCAGATACAAGTCAATCACACTAAAATTTATCAGTGTTATTGATATAACCTACATTGAAAACCCAAAGAAGAAATCAGTAGGTTTAGGTTCGAACCAAAGAAGCTGTAAAGTGTTATTGATAATACTAGATTGAAAACATAAAGAAAAAATCAGTAGGTTTAGGTTCGAACCAAAGAAGCTGTTGAACCAAAGAAACTGTAGAGTGTTATTGATATAACCTAGATTGAAAACCCAAAGAAGAAATCAGTAGGTTTAGGTTCGAACCAAAGAAGCTGTTGAACTAAAGAAGCTGTAGAGTGTTATTGATATAATAGATTGAAAACCGAAAGAAGAAATTAATAGGTTTAGGTTCGAACTAAAGAAGCAGTAGAAACCCAAACATAAAGAAATTGTAGAAACCTAAACGTAGAGAAGCTAGAAATTCACAAAGAATCAAAGAAGCTATAGAAACCCAAACGTACAACCACGAGATCGCAAGAAGAAATGGCAGAGCGCGCAAGAAGGAACCAAGAAATCGCAAAAAGAAATGGAGAGAGAAGCGCGCAAGAAGGAAGGCTTGAAGTGGAAGTTAAAGAGAAAGAGTATATTTGGATATTGAAAAATTATCTAAAAAATCTGATATGTATGAATTTTTTTAAGATTTGTGCTATAATTATAATAGGGGGGCCAAAAAGTGCTACTTGTAGCAAATTTCCTTTTCTAATTATGCATTTTATTTATTTTTTAAAAATAAAATTTTGCATTTTAGACTCGTTTGATAATCATTTTTTTTTTTAATTTTTTGTTAGTTTTTTTATTTTGAAAAATAAAAATCATAAATGTTTGATATTATATATATATATATATATATATATATATATATATTTAAAAAAAAAAAACTAGAAACCAAAAACATGTTTGATCAATGTTTCTTGTTCTTAAAAAAAAAAAAGTTTTTATTTTTATTAATAAAACTATTTTTATAATATTATTTATCTAATATATCACAATTATAAAATTAAACTAACATTAATTCTTAAAATTCTACGATAAGAAAGTGGGCGTAGTTTTATTTTAATTTAATTTGATTTTATTTCGTTTTTGAAGTGATTCAAATTTTATGATAACCATTTTTTTTTTTTTGGTATCTTATTATATTTACTTGTGACTTTAATTAAAGAATGTTATACTGTGAAGACTGAATATATGTAGCAAAAATGAGATAACTAAATAAAATCAAGGAAAACAATTAAAATAAATACATAAAAAATATAACATTTATAACATAAATATTTAAACATAAATATTTTTTATGTATAATCATTACTAATCCATTTATACAAGTGAAATTATAGTGTTGCAAAAAAAAAAAAAAAAAAAAGTTTGTAATAAAAGCAGAATATCATAATAGAAACTAGAAAGTAAGTTAAATTATTAATTTATTACTAGATTTTAAGATTTATTTTAATTAATTTAGAATAATATTTTTAACTAAACGAAACATTTTTTTTACATAAATAGAAGGTATTGGTTGGTTGCCACAGGGTTAATAGAATGAAAGTAGTTGGTTCGATTTTTTTTTGTTTTTTGAGATTAAGTTGGTTCAATTCTCAACCTTATGTACTTTATTGTATATTTTTTCAAAAAAACAAAAACCAAATTTTAAAACCATTTTGTCTTAGTTTTCAAAATTTCATTTAAAACGATTTTAAAAACAAAAATTAAAATAATTACCAAACATACTCATTTTTTAAAATAGAAAACTAAAAATTAAAAATGAAATAGTTATCAATGTGACCAGGTGAAGCTTTAGATAGTCGTGTCTTTGGATCGACCCTTCGTTTTCTATCGTATGCGAATGAAATTTTGTGCTCTTTCTGATGTAGAACGTTGGTGGGCAAACTCCATTGCATTATTGTATGCAAAAGAGAAGCAATTGCTGAATATCTTATCAAGAACAATATGCCAGCATTAATGAAGAAGACAATATGCCAATATTAGGTAATTTCACCTATTTCAAAATTAATTTTTTATAAGTTAGGTGGCTGTCTTGTGGAAATAGTCGACGTACACATAAACTGACTAAAATTTAATTACAAAAAGTATTTATCAATTTTTTCTATTTCATTTTTTAATGTATGCGAGTGTCTTGGGCAACTTAGAGTTACGTGTACCTCAACCATTCTCACATGAAAATATGTCTGACTTTACATTAATTGGATGACCAAATTCGTAAGAAATTAATTCTAAGTAGGTGATTATTATAGATTAAACTTATAATTGGATGGTTTATTTTACTTATTTCCTATCAAAGGCAGAAGGCGGGAGTAAATATCTATCTCATTGTTAATATTATTATTTAGGGTAAAATAGGTAGCATAGATATCGGACTTAGTATTTATGTCACGTGGGAAATTGTCTAATGTTTAAATTTTATTAATTTTTTTTTTTTTGAAAGACCAATTCATTAATCAACAAACCCAACCACTACAATCCTTCTCCAACATGGAGCCAACTATATGGAAAAAATTTCCTCTCCAAAGCTAAGGTCTATCCTCAAAAGAGAGAATTTGATCCTTCCAACAAAAATAGTCTAAATCGAACTGTTTAGCTAAAACAAATGCAACCTTGTTACATAATCTATTATAATGAGATACTTAGAATTAGAAGGGAGAAATGTTATTTAATTTAACACGTTGTGTTCTCTCTCTCTCTTAGGTTATCTGCTCATGGAATTGTCTCTAGTTGAGATAGATTCAATATCAAATGAATATGAAATTTCAGGTATAGCATTAGCTTAGGAAATGAATGCTTATGAAGTGGAAAATGGTGCTTGACTTGCTGTTATGCAATTGTTGCTGTAATAATTACCAGTTGCCATTCCCAACTTTTGAGCTTTTCCATCTTTGATGCATTGAAAATTAGCTGGATACAACTAGGATAATTTGGCATTAGGTTTTATTTTAGGTAATTTCAATTTCTATCATTCTATGATGAGTCTTTATGATAAAATGTTGTCTTGCTTAGACCTACTTGCTAGGTGTGTCTTTTAACTAATATCTAAATTTAACTGAGTTTCAAATTCTAAATTAAAATTGATTGTTGAGTTATAATATTTGCTACTAGTCGTAAGAGGGTCTTAGCGAACGAAAAGGTGAAAGATATTATGATTGTTTAAATCGAATAGAGTAGGGTCGCAGTTAAAAGAGATTGAAAATTACAATAATAATGAAGAGAAAGAAGAGAAAGAACGACACAAAGATTTTACGTAGAAAACCCCTAAACAAATTAGGGTAAAAATCACGGGTAAAAATAGAAGAACTTTATTACAAAAATAAAAGTTATAAACTTTCTCTCTACAAAGAAACAACAAACAGGAGAAAACACCCTCTATTTTTTTTATCTCACAATCTCATTTTAGATGTGAGAAGTTTTGGATGATTTGGGATGGTTTGCCAACTAATGACATCACTTATTTATACTACTCATAAACTTGGGCTCCAAGTATGATCCAATGGTCCACATTTTTCTTAAGTGATCAAGTAAATCATGTGGCCATGATTTTGCCACAACTTTACTTTGGATAAGAATGAGTAGATATTTCTTGACAAAATAAGTTCTAGAATTTTCTTGACCATTTAGGATAATTGAATGGATTATAAAGTTTTCTTTGGGCTTAAATTCTTTTTTGTTGGACCATAATATTTAACAAAAGATTCAAGTCATAATGACTAATTATTAAGAAATTAAGTTTTTATATATTTATTGATATCTAAATGTTGTGGGTCAGATGATATATCGCGTAGGAGACAATAGTTGTCACGAATATAAAAAATCTTTGCAAGTTTGTTCTAAAGTCATGGATCATGATGTTCTAAAATGTAAAGCTTGCCATGAAAAAACTTCATTATTTTCTTCTTTTTGAGATGATAAGCTGGAGGTGTAGGCCAATCATGACTTCTGAAGTGATAAAAAATTTATTGGAATAGAATTATTATATACTTTTGAATTTTGGGCCGTGTCACTTAGAAGTAATAATTGAATCCATTTTAGACCATGGGTTAGAATTTTTCTTGACAGCATTGTTGGTTGAGAAATTTTTTTTATTTTGAAAATCGAGTAATCAATGGTTCGCTCCTCTCTATACCTAAGGCACTCTAGCCCATTCCTATACAGTGATAATCAAGAGAGACATAACCTCTGAAGGCATATTTCTTATGAAGTTTAGGTTTGAGCAAGTTTAATTGTAAAATCTTTTGCGTCTCACGGGTCCAGACTTTAAAAGGGATGTAGGTATCTTCAGTATAGAAAAGTGAAACACCAATTAAAAAAAAAAAAAAAAAAAAAAAAAAAATATATATATATATATATATTTTATATATGTTTGTGGTTTTTCAATGTCTTGTTTTTCTCTACTTTTAGGTAGAATTATTCAAATTTTTTTCTTGTTACTACAGTACAATTCGGTAGAAAATAAGTTTATTTAGGTAATTTTAAGTTGATGTTGAGTGAAATTAAGTGAATAGTCGTCAATGAGTGTTTGCATATGAATTTCTTCAAAAAAAAAAAAAAAAAAAAAAAAAAAAAGAAGAAAGAGTGTTTGCATTCGAATGCTTAAGGGTTGAAATTTTAATGGATACCAACTTTGTGGTTTAGGGTTTAGAGTTTGAGGTGATTATATATAGACATTATAAAAAACCATAATTTATTAATCACCTTTTTTTTTGAGGAAATTTTATTAATCACCTAAGAAAAGCTATTATGCTATTTATAATGGGCATATTAGAATTATTATTATTATTATTATTATTTATTTTATTTTTTATTTTTTGAAAGGAGCATATTAGAATTATATTCGACTTCAATAGAGATATATTTTTGAATTTTTTATTACTTAATCTTAATTTTGAATTAAAAAAACTTTCTAGCAAAGAGTATGATCTTTGTATAAAGCTGATTTAGCACTTTTTTTCAACATTTATCTTTTCAAAAGTTTTGGCCAATAAAAAGTAAATAATTCAACTATGATGTATGATTAGATTATAAACAAATTTCTTTCCCTTCAAATAATGTCAAACTGAACAGATTATACTTAGAACTTTATATAATATTTTTTAAAAGTTAAAAGTATCATTTTAGTTATTGTTTGTTTCATTTTTTATCCTATATTAACAAATATCTAATTTTAATGAATTTTTTCAATCAAATTTAAAATTGGTTTGAAGTTAATTTTAATTTTTTTAGTACTATAGTATTTGGAAGTTAAAGGATAGTTGGAATATATAATCTTTAAATCAATAAAAGATTTCAATTCTCGATGGGTTCTTGAATTTTAAAAAATAAAATAAAATTATCCATAACTCCATCCATTTTAAGTGTCTTTTAATTTGAGATGGTATAAGATTCCTACAAAGGCATTATGATTATCTCATTTCAAGATACTCGAGTATCTTAAAATACCCAGACATTTTGATCACTTTTGGATAGCTTTCAAACATGAGTTTTTAGGTACTCATGTAGATGACATCTGTTAAAGACAATTTTATCCTTTACTAATTTTGTATATTATACATATATTTTTTGTATGATAGATGTGAATTAATGTTTGGTTAAGTTTGTTTAGACATTATATTTATATATATTATCAAAACTTACCAAACATATAAAAATATTGATTATGTCATCAAAATTAGAGTTAAACAGCTATATATATACATATATATACATACATACATACATATATATATATATATATATATTAAAAGACATTCAAATTTTAATGGAGGTTAATCTTAAATAAATATAAATGAATTAGTTGAATAAAATAAACATATATTTTTTAGTTCTACACAAAATAATATATGTAACAATATAAAAAATTATTTAAAAAATATAAGAAACTAAATTTATTTAAATACATAATATCTAAGTTCATTTAGAAAAATATGTTATATAAATTAAAATTATATTAATTTAATGTAAAAATTATACGAATATTAGATAAATTTAGGTCATCTCAAATATAGTTATTGTAAAATAACATACAAATATCTAAATATTTTTAAATATTCATAAAAAATCTAAATATTATTAAATATTCATAAATTAATCTAAAGATCATAGTCACGCCAAATTTCAATTATTAGAAAATTTCAGTTATCGGAATAACTCAAACTAAACCTCCCTTACATATTCCTTTCGAAAAAAAAAAAAACCTCCCTTACATATTTTTTCTTTTCAAGATGTTATTCGTAAATATTTTTTTTTCTTTTTCAAATAATCATAAATAAATTTGCTGTCTTCGCCAGCAAGGCAACAACAAACAACCTTGTGATTGGTTTGATAAGTCAGACCTAAAATCCTAAAATGGAACCAAATGCATCCGAAATTAACTCATAAATTATTGCTTTTGGGCGAAAATAATAATAATTAAAAAAGAAGAAAAAGAAATTTAGTTTTGAGCATTTTCAAGTCCAGACTTTGCGCTCTTCCAATTTCTTCTCCCTCTTCTTCCTTTCGCCCATTTTCCTTCCTCTAGGGTTCCTCCAACTGCCGTCTTTTCGCTCTTCCACACTCTTCTTCTTCTTCTTCTTCAATTCTCCAAATCCAGGTATTGATTTCTCTCCCAATCTTCAAAATCCCCTTGTGTTTTTCGTCACTGGGTTTCGTTTTGTTTACTGATTTTGTGCCCTTTTGATCTGTGTTCATTTTCTATTCGATTTTCCCCGATTTGTCCATATATTTGTCCATATTTTGTTTTTTTTATATTGATTACGATTTAGTTCTTGATGTTTTTTGTATTGCCTTGGTGGAATATCGGTGTTTTTCGTGTTTTTTTTGTACTGGGTGTGTGTCGCTACATTTAGCTCATTTCAATCCTGTGAGATTTTGCTGTCTTTTTTCTGGGCTTTAGTATCCACATAGATGGTTGGTCTGTATGCTTTGAGGGTCGGTCTCTTGATAGATCACCTGCTGTTCGATTAGGTTATGATTGTTTGGTTGAGATCTGGGTTTTGTCTCTTTGTTTTTGGAGTTGATGAGAGGAGAGGAAGAGGAAGTCGAGGGATTGGGAGGTATGATCCACTTGTTTCTAGATTGGTGTTTTGGAAAGGAGATGTTGCAAAAACTTTGATTGGGGTTTGGTGTTTAGGGAGAGATGTTTACTTTATGTTATTATTATTTTTTATTGTAATCATTTTATATTTGTACATTTAATATATTTTGTTTTATATTATATAGTTGAGAATAGATGAGGTTTGATATGACACAATTGAGAGGATTAGATATAAGGTTTGATGGGATGTTGGAGGAGGGGTTGAGGAGAGATTTTGATCTACTACTAACAAACAAGGAGTTGGGAAATCTCAACTCCATCCCCTTCCTCTCCTCTCCTCATTCCTCAACCCCGAAATCCAATCACCCCCGGGTTTTGTGATTGATATATTTTTGGGTTTGTATTCCATTTATGTATTCCATTTATTAATCTTAGATTTGTTGAATATTTGTGTAGTGAATGGATTTGTGAAATTTAAGCAATGGTACTTTTAATAATTTACTCGAATTAAAAATTTATAAACAGATTTTTTCTGACTTTCAGGTGAAACATGGCATTGGAGGTTACGCAGGTTCTTCTGAATGCGCAGTCAATAGATGCATCTTTGAGGAAGCAGGCAGAAGATAGTTTGAGGCAATTCCAGGAGCAAAACCTTCCCAGTTTCTTGCTGTCTCTCTCTGGTGAGTTAGGAAATGAGGAAAAGCCAGTCGACAGCCGTAAACTAGCGGGTCTGATACTTAAGAATGCACTGGATGCCAAGGAACAACATAGAAAATTTGAGTTCATTCAGAGATGGTTATCACTGGACAGCAATGTGAAGACCCAGATAAAGACATGCTTGTTGAATACTCTGTCTTCAGCAGTAGCTGATGCTAGATCGACAGCTTCCCAAGTCATTGCAAAAATTGCAGGCATTGAGTTGCCTCATAAGCAATGGCCGGAATTGATAGGTTCACTATTGTTAAATGTTCACCAACAATCATCCCATGTCAAACAAGCCACCTTGGAGACCCTTGGTTATTTATGTGAGGAAGTTTCTCCAGATGTGATAGATCAAGATCAAGTGAACAGGATATTGACAGCTGTTGTCCAGGGAATGAATGCATCTGAAGGAAACATTGATGTTCGTCTTGCTGCTACTCGATCATTGTACAATGCTCTTGGCTTTGCTCAAGCAAACTTTAGCAATGATATGGAGCGTGATTATATCATGAGAGTTGTTTGTGAGGCCACACTATCCCCTGAGTTGAGGATGCGCCAGGCAGCTTTTGAATGTTTGGTCTCAATTGCGTCAACATATTATGACAAGTTAGCTCGCTATATCCAAGATATTTTTGGCATTACAGCAAAGGCGGTTAGGGAAGATGAAGAACCTGTTGCTCTTCAGGCCATTGAATTCTGGAGTTCTATTTGTGATGAAGAGATAGATATCTTGGAAGAGTATGGAGATGGCTTTTCTGGGGATTCCGAAATACCATGCTTTTATTTCATTAAGCAGGCACTACCTGCGCTTGTGCCCATGTTACTTGAGACACTTCTCAAGCAAGAAGAGGATCAAGATCAAGATGAAGGGGCTTGGAACATTGCCATGGCTGGGGGTACGTGTCTTGGACTAGTTGCACGGACAGTGGGAGATGATATCGTTCCACTTGTTTTGCCATTCATTGAAGAGAACATCACAAAATCAGATTGGAGGCAAAGGGAGGCTGCCACTTATGCTTTTGGTTCAATTTTGGAGGGGCCTGCTCCAGAAAAATTAATGCCAATTGTTAATGTGGCCTTAACGTTCATGCTGACTGCCTTGACTCAGGATCCAAATAACCATGTGAAAGACACAACTGCATGGACCCTTGGACGGATATTTGAGTTCCTCCATGGCTCAAATATAGATACCCCCATTATTAATCAGACAAACTGCCAACAGATCATTACAGTTTTGCTTCAGAGCATGAAGGATGTGCCAAATGTTGCTGAGAAAGCCTGTGGGGCCCTCTATTTTCTTGCTCAGGGTTATGAAGATGTTGGCCCGGCATCTCCTTTAACTCCATTTTTCCAAGAAATTGTTCAGTCCCTTTTGACTGTTACTCACAGAGAAGATGCTGGGGAATCACGTTTGAGGACTGCTGCGTACGAAACATTGAATGAAGTTGTGAGATGTTCAACTGATGAAACAGCTCCAATGGTGCAGCAACTTGTCCCTGCCATTATGATGGAACTGCACAATACTCTTGAGGGGAAAAAACTTTCATCAGATGAAAGGGAGAAACAGGGGGAATTACAAGGCCTGCTCTGTGGGTGCTTACAAGTTCTTATTCAGAAGCTAGGATCATCAGAGTCAAATAAGTATGCTTTTATGCAGTATGCAGACCAAATAATGGGTCTTTTCCTTAGGGTATTTGCTTGCAGAAATGCCACTGTACACGAGGAAGCAATGCTGGCAATTGGTGCTCTTGCCTACTCAACGGGCCCAGATTTTGGGAAGTACATGGCCGAGTTCTATAAATATATTGAAATGGGGCTTCAGAATTTTGAGGAGTATCAAGTTTGTTCTGTCACTGTTGGTGTCGTAGGGGACATATGCAGGGCATTGGAGGATAAGATTTTGCCTTACTGCGATGGAATTATGACTCAGCTGCTCAAGAATTTATCCAGTGATCAGTTGCATCGTTCCGTTAAGCCCCCTATTTTCTCATGCTTTGGTGATATAGCACTGGCTATAGGCGAGAACTTTGAGAAGTACTTGATTTATGCCATGCCCATGCTTCAAAGGGCTGCAGAGTTGTCTGTACACACAGCAGGCATTGATGATGAAATGACCGAGTATACAAATTCTTTGAGAAATGGGATTTTGGAGGCATATTCAGGGATCTTCCAAGGTTTCAAGAGCTCTCCAAAAACTCAGCTCTTAGATCCTTATGCACCTCATATACTTCAATTCTTGGACAGCATTTACATCAGAAAAGACATGTAACTTCTTTTTTCTCTCTCCCCGTTTGTGTGTGAATATGTGTTTGAGTGTTTCCATAAAGTGGAATTGTTTGTTCGATGTTTTCATACTCTTTTTTTAACTGTGCAGGGATGAAGTTGTTATGAAAACTGCCATCGGTGTCCTTGGAGATCTAGCAGACACACTGGGAAGCCATGCTGGTTCTTTGATTCAGCAATCTGTCTCAAGCAAAGACTTCTTGAGTGAATGCTTGTCCTCTGATGACCATTTGATCAAAGAATCTGCTGAATGGGCCAAGTTGGCCATCAGCCGTGCCATTTCAATTTAGGCATCTTCTGGTTGGCAAATTCGTTTTTGTTTTTTTTCACATTTGAAGTCGTTGCATGCATATGGGTGTGTTGAGTTGTTGGGGTCCAGATTGCATCTCACAAGTCTTCACTCTCAGGGCAACAGGGAGCTGTTCACTTCCAGTTGTCACTAACTCTTGCATCATCATGAAAGCATTGCTAACTATTGCATTAGCAGCATCTAAGTCGGATCTTGTGTGTCATGGTAGAAGTGGGAGGAGGGAAGCATCCATTAGTGCCACCGATTCATATGGTTTCGTCGGTTCGAATTGTATCTCTAACTTGAGATAGTGTCCAACCTAGTGCGATTTGCATCATATGGTTTCGGGTTGTGGCAACGGATCGAGCACAGGGGAGTGTGTTCACTCACTTGTTCTGCCCTTGCTTATAGACACCACCCTTGAGCTTTCTTCTCTGAACTTCTACTCTAGCGGTTCTAGTTACAAGGACTTTTGTTTATTTTTTTCTGCATCAGTCTTGTGAATTTTCATGGTCTGGTATTTCCTGTGAAATTCATTTCATGTTTTGTACACCTCGTTTGGTTCAGTTTCATAGCAATATACACACCATGAAGGGTCGTCATCATCATATCTTGTATTTGCATTTGCATTTCATTTGGTCGCGTTTTGTAGTTCAACATACATGATCAATACGGTGAATTCACGAAATCATTATATCACTCTGGGTCATTTTTGAAGTACAGTCGTCAGAGTCTGCTTTTTCTTTATTTATTTCTTTCCCTTCCGATGTCTTGCTATTATTTTGACAATGATGATATGTATTAGAAAACATCACAAAAGCTGTGATGTTTGTGTTTTTGGATTCAGTTGTTGGGTTGCGTGAGACTTTTGCTCGCATACACCGTCAAAGTTGAGGATTTTATGGGCTTGTATATATTATTTGTACAAGGAAAGTTTTGATGATTGGAAATTAAGGTATCCAAAGATTATATTCATTTCCAGGCTCTGTTGTTTTGATGATTGGAAGCCATAACCTTTCTTAGATGTTATCTGGTACTTGGTTGACCTTTCTTAGATGTTATCTGGTACTTGGTTGTGGTACTTATTGTTATTATATTAATAGTTTTTTCCACCAACTTATTTAAATTATTTTCCATTCCCTTGGTGACTGTTCATGGCCATTTGGATCACTAAATATGTCATTTTAGCCAACTTTTCATTCTTTATTATACAAGATATAGTAGGAATCAGATCTTTCATTAAACTAATCTCTTCTTGGAAGTGCAATTTTCTTTGGCCTTTACATGCAGGAGTAGTAGTATTTTATCTGTTAGTTTTTAAAACCCAAGCTCATCATGAGAATCATGTATTGGAGTCAATTTCTTAGTTGTTCTGGATCTGTTCCTTTGTGCTTGATGGTAGTTCAGTTAGATTTCAATTTGTGTTTATAGTCTTTCATGTTTTCCTCTATGATTTGATGTACATGCACTGATGTCTGTTATTTTATTCACAGTTACCTCAGTATTTGAAAATCATTTTTTAACCTAATCTGAATTTCATGTTACTTCTTTCGGTCGTCGAAACTGTTCGACACGACTATTTTCTCTGCTTCTTAGCGTCTCGTTTTCCTTCTATCGTTCCTTGAATGGTCACCCGGTTGATTCAAAATTTATCCACTGTTGTATAAAAAAGTTTTAGGTGTTTTGGTCTTTAATCTTAACACACAGGACTCTTTCTTTTGCCTTTCACATGCAGGTTTCTAAGCAATGCTTTTAATTTTTGGTGGAAAACTCTGCTTTTGTACTGATTGGAACCTCTATCTATAAGCAATTTCTTTAATTAACTTTAGATGTTCTTCAGATTATCACAACATTTGGTTTTGATGTATTTTATATTACTCCTAAGCAAGATGCATCATGTGCCAACTAATCTTATTATTTACTTTTTATCTCTCTAATTCTCTTTACCACCTTTAATCTCTTTATTCTGTCTTTTTTCTTCTTCTGTCTGATTCATTTTGAAGACAGACTACACAATATTGTCTCATTCACTTTTATCTCACTTATTTTGTTTGTTTTAATTTGTTTCATTCACTTTCATGCCTCTATGTCTCACCCACTTCATCTTTATAATTCTATTTTTATCTGTTTTATCACTTTATCTCTCTCTAATTATGTTTTTTCTGTCTTATGACTGATCAGCAAGTTTTAATCATGCAACCATGAAGTCCTCTAATATAAACTTTGGCTCATATTTGACATGAAAAGCTGCTCAAACCTAACCACTAAGCTCAAACTTCTCCCAAGTAAAGCCACAAGCATTAGATGCATGAGAAGGAAGTGATATATAAAAAAGAAAGAACAGGCCAAAGTTAAGGCTTTATTACTAAAGGAGATATCTCATTTTAGGAAGGGTAATATACATTTTAGATAATCAAAGTACTTAATCATCTTGGCGGCGATGGAAACTTGCCGAACTAAGCATAATTCGATTGGCTAAGGTATATACCCTCAATCTAGAGTTCAAAGTTTAAATCTTTTCATCTCACATATTAAACTAAAAAAATAAAAATATAAAGAAGTAAGAAACTTTTTGTTATTATTGAGACAAAGGCCAAATAGACTAAGGCTACGTCAAGGCTTTCCATTGCCGGGCTTCTTGGGATCATGCTTGTTATTTGCTTTTGTGTCATCATAGTCTTGCACGTCGAGGGCCATAAGCTTTCTCGCATTCATTTGGATGTTATGAACCTTTTCAAATTTGAGAAAAATAAAGCAAATTATTTAGTTGTGATTGTGAAAGTTCGAAACAAACAATACCAAATCAACAAAAAAAAAGTTTATAAAGAAGTTACTTCTAAATTAACTAAGAAAAAACATCATTCTTAATTAAGTTAATTAATATTTCCATGGTCGTGAACTTCTCCAAAGAATGTTATAAAGAACAATACCTTGAAAATAGATTTATTTGCAGTCTCGACGTCATGGAGTAGATCAACCGTTCCTAAACGAGAAAAAAAAAATTATTAGCATCATTCATCCCGACAATAAACTTATAAAGCGAATGAGAAGTTGACGAGTAGGTGGTTACCTAAAGAGAAAGGAACAAAGATCAAAAGGAGAGAAATGAGAAGAAAGGATTTGAGTTTTAGAGACATTTTTGTGTTTGATGATTCTTAAGAGATAGATGGGTAAATTTGTAGGAAGAAAAAGATAAGGGAATTGAATGGGAGTTAGGCTTTTATTCTCAAACTTCAAAAAGGAAATGGGATAGCAATTGACAAGCTATTGTCATGGTGCTTCCCCCCAATTGCTACAAAATGATGATTTAGTGCATTAACTTTTGCCCACAACCATTAAAGTCAACTCTACCAACTGTTCATATTTTGGGGTTAAGGGAAGAAAACATAAAAAATAGTTAAAATACCATTTTGATGGTTTGTTTTAAGTTTTGTTCCTAAATTTTGAGAAGTTCAAATTTAGTCGTTATTAAATTTATTTTCAAAAGTTATTCTTTTTTTTTTTGTTATAAATTTTAGAAACAAGTTTAGATTTTATTTTTAATTGAATTAAAATTATTAACATTATTTTAAGGAAAACTTATAAGATTAGTCAAATTCATAAAATAATTATAAATATGATCATTTTTAAAAAACTTTAGCAACCATAATCATAGGTATTAATAATAATACTGTATTGATAGTATATAATATTGAATAATAAATAATATTGTATTAATGAATATTAATAATACAATATTGAAACATATTAATGATTATAGATGCAAATATTTTAAAATTTGACTACATTTTTAATTATTTTGTTAGAATAGCTCATCTATCAATTTTCCTATTTTTAAATTTATCATAGGATCCAATTTACCGTACTTTTTAGTTCGAAAACTAAAATTAGACTTTTAAAAATTTAGGAACCAAAATGAAATAAAATCAAAAAAAAATTTCATGAATAACAAGAAAGAGAGAAAAAAAAAATTCAAAATATAGCAAAAATTGATTCAATCAAGTTAAATTGATAGCAATAAAACTAATGACCTTCAATTCAATGAAATTGATGATATCGATATCTTGAATCAAGTGAAACTCATTGGTTCACTTAAATCGATAAAAAACAATCAAGTTAAATGCTTGAAAACTATGAAAGTTATAAAATATTTATTGACATATTCTTAAAATTTTGTTATAATTAAAATAGAATTACTTGAAGTTACCATCTTCAACAAATTTCCAACAAATTTCCTAAAATTAAAGTATAAGAATTAAAATGATATTTTAACTCAAAAAAGAAAAATAAATTATGTAAATAAAGAAGAAACACAAGTGAAATTATGTGGATGGGCTCAGCCTAACTCTTTCTAAATTAAATGTTGCCCATTTTTGGTGTTTTTCTTTCCAAATGAATCTTAATATTTTTTTAAAAAACATATAGGAGAGCCAAAAGCATGTAATCTTATTAATGCTCCTACTTTCACTTGATTTGGTATTGTAAAGTATGAAGATGAAAAAGTCTCAAGCACCCTTCAATTTGGAGAATGTTTGGCCAATTTATAATATAAAATATTTATACTTGTTTATTTGTCATTCATAAATTTAATAAGACAACTACTTAATTCTTTAAACGTTTAATGCTTGAAAGTTTATAAGATGTTTGATATTTTAAATTGAGATGACCTTTATATGTGATCTCAAAGATATTTGAGTATACAGTTTATTCTTTAGGCCACTAGCATTAGAGAAATATAATGTTAGATATATGCAGGTGTCATTTTTTACTATTAATTCAAAGAACTAAAAGGAATGGTAGAATATTTTTAAGGGAAACTTACTAAGTTTATTAAATGAGTATTTATAAACAATATTAAAACGTACAAATAATCATATTATCCAATACTTTTTTTTTTTTTTTTGTATTCACTATCTCTTGATTAAAAACTATTTACTACATTGATTAAAAACTATTTACTACATTGATTAAATATTGAAAACTGTCTGTAGTACGATTGAAGACTGTTTATGACATTGAATGAAGAATTTGTTGTATTGATTGAAGACATCGAACGCATGAACTTTTTGTCTTTTTATTAGGCTCACCCTAATGTTTTTTTGCTATACACAAATTTTTTCTAAAAAATTGTTATTCATAGTTTTAAAAAAAAAAAAATTATACATGAAAAATTTCCCTATATCAATATTAATATTATCAACATGGATAATTAAATTAGTTTAGGTGTAATTTGACTAACCTGGGTAGTGTTAAAAACTTTTTAGAATACTAATATCATATTATATAATTGGGTATTATGGTTTGAACCAAATTTAGGTAGCTTAACAATAAGGTAGTGGGAATTCCAAAATCCTTTTCTTTTTGGGGACTTCATTTATGTGGTACCAAACCAAAGACCCACTTTAAACAAAAGAGAGCCATTGGTTCTCATAATTTGGCTTTCATCACTTTCTAAGTCCAATAGATGTATAATGTACACAACATAAAAGTGGGCTACATTAGAAATCACATTTTTTTAATATATAATATGTAAATATCAAAAAATTTGAATTTTAGTGGCAGCACTAAAAAGAAAGGAGGGTGAGGGAATGCAAGAGAAAGTAGACAACTCAACACATAAAACTAAATTTTTTTTAAAAAAATAATTTTTTTAACCACACATTTAGACAAAACAAAGCTAAATCAATGATGGTGTTTATGGGATAGTGATTGACTAATATAAAATTAAATTAATATATTTGTTTTCTTAATGATAATTATTATAAGCTTTTAAAAAAAATTAATTTAACCTTCTATGTTGTCTGCAAACTGTGAAAGCGGTCTCTTTAATTTATTCAAAAAATACTTTTCATTTGTACACGCATATATAAGCATTGAAGTTAAAATGAAGTGCTTTGAGATTTGAAATTAATCATTATATTAATAAACACTTTGAAGATTGGTTTATATTAAAATGACTGTGAAAGTGGTCTTCTTGATCTTTAAAAAAATGCATGAAAGATAATTATGGCAGAGGGATGTAATCAACATTCAAAACATAGATTAAAGTACTATATATACTCTCTCTTTTTTTAACCAAACATCATTCATTAAAATTTAACTAACAAGAGTATACACCACATTTTCTATAGTGGCACCAAATAGGGAGTTAAAATATCCTCCAATCGAGTTTTAGTCTCAATCCACAATCAAAATCGAAATTAATTAAAAATCGAAAAGCAACCTAACTAACATAGAAGTACTAAATGATACGAGGGCACATTGAAGAGAGATCTTTTTACACAAGAGGTAGCAACAATTCAAGATAATAATCCAATCAAATGGTAACAAATTAAGTATTAAATTTTGATACACTATAAAATTGAACTCGACATCCATATTATTTACCGAAGAATATGAGCACACCATAGTAACCATATAAAAAGGGACCTTCGAGGCTATAAAGCTTCGACACGTTTGAGTTAAAAAGTAGTTTTAAGGTATCTACTTTATACCCAAAATTCATTGACAACAAGTATATTTTGTCCCAAAAAATTGAAATGTAATGAATCAATAGCAACATTGAGACATTGAAAAACTATTACGAACAAAAAGAAAAGAACAAGAATGAGGATTTTTCATAATATATATATATATATATATGAAGTAAGTCAAAAATTAAGAAAAAATGTAAATATATAAAAAACTAATTCAATCAAGATAAAAATTATTGAAACAAAATTGATAGTGTCAATCAAGATAAATTGATCGACTTCAATCAAGTGAAAATGATAGTTTCAATCAAGTTAAATTAATGGAAATTGATTAAAAATAATGAATTTTTTTTGTTATGTATGAAATATTTTTTTAAAATTGCTATAATTAAAATAGAGATATTAACCTTTGCTTTTGGTATTGTTGGAGAAGATATTAATTTGGGAATGTAGATCATCAATGGTAGCTTCAAATTTTAGAGTGGACTGAATAGCTTTTAGTGATGCTGCAAATTTGGTGCAATCACTCAAAGTGCTATGTGCTATTGAGCCCATGTGATGGTTTATTGCAAAAGCATAATTTTGATTTTGATTTTGATTTTTCTTTTCAAGTTTTCATTTCCATTCATTTATTCTCCTCATCTTAGCTATGTAGATGAAGGGATTGGGAAACTAAATTTTAACCATTGTTTTTGTTTGAATTGGGTTTATGGGTGTCACACATCATACATAATGTTATACCACCTTCTCCTATATGCTTGCATCAAACAAAAAATTTAAGTTCTAAATAATGCTAAAATGAACATTTCAATTTACATATTGAAAGTGTGCTTACATTCACCAAATTTATGGTTTGAGTTTTTGAACTTTTTATTGTACTAAAAAGTAATATGTTAGATGATAATATAGAGCAACAAACATTTTTTTACCAATTTTATGATAATTCATAATCATCTACTTTAGATTTACACCACCAGGATTTTGCTTTCAATTTTACTATAAAAACATCTCATACCAACAAATATATTCGATATACTACATAGATTATTAAAAATTGTGTTTATTTTTCATTGATTCTCTATATTGAGTTTCATATTATTTAAGAAATCCTTTTTAATTTTTAGTTAAATTTTAAAAAAAAAGTCTTTAAATTTTGACTTAATTTCTTAAAATATATGTAAAAAGTAGAAAACAAAACAAATAAATTTATATGTATGAGCTTAAAACTAAAATGATTATTAAAGACTCTGATTTTTGTATTCTCACTTTTTTCGGTTTAGTTTTAAGTAAAATTATGATCAATTAACTCTTAAATAATTAATAAAAAAAAACATAATCACTTGATCAAAAAAAAAAAAAAAAAAAAAATCATAAAATGAGAGACTTTGATTATCTCCAATTATAGTCAAATCATGTGCACTGTTGAAAGAATTAACACCCACCTCATTATGTACATGTACTACATATGCCTAGAGGCTTTGAGTTTCTCTAGTTTATATGCTATTTCTTCTTTCATTTTCACAAGGAAAATTATTGCCTCTTCCCACATTCCCAATAGACCATTACATAATATTGAAGTGAGCATGATTTGCTTATACAAATTTTTAGGGACGAAAGTAGTATTAAATAATATGAAGTTTTATCTAAAAAATGATTGATATTAAGGAGAGTAACTCATATCTCTTATAAAAATGTTTAATACTTTTCATTTTTTCAATGTAAACAAAAGTCACAAGGTGAATATTTTTAACATGCCCCTCAAGATGATAGATCATTTTGGATTAGATCCGAATTTATGGACCAAAATATCTGTTTTGGTTTACTCACTTGGGCCAGATTCAATTTTTTGGGATTAAATACCTGCTTAAGTTTATGCTCGCTTGGTTCGGGTCAGAATTATCCGTTTAGATTTTTAAACATTTGAGTTAGATCAAAATTTGAGGGGACCATTACCCACATGGAACTATGATACCATATTATGTAACATGAGGTTCACCTCAAAACTAATTAGTAGCAAGAGAAGTAGCTCGTATTTCTTATAAAGATGTTGAAGATATTCACTTAAGCAGGTGATTTGGACTTAAGCATAAAACCTAAGCATATGGTTTGGACTCCACCCATGTAGGCATAAGCTTAAGCGGGTATTTAATCTAAAAAATTTGGATCTGATTCAAGTGAGTAAGCCAAAATGAGTATTTAGATCCAAAAAATTCGGATCTAGTCCAAGATGGTCTTCCCTATATTGCACCATCTTGAGGGGGAATATACTCCCATCCTACCAATATGGTGAAACTTCATATTATCTAATATGGTATCAGAACTCTTGTGGGTATTCCTTAAAGATGTCCAGGGGCGAGGCGGGGTCGGGGAATGGCTTCCCCTTCCTTACGAAATTCATCATTTTTTGTTCACGGGGATCGGGGCGGGGATTCCCTGCGAGGAATTCGTGGGGATCGAGTTCCCCGCGAGAAATTTTTCCCTTTCAATTTTTTTTCTTTTTTTTAATATTCTTATAATCTTAAATAATTAGTTTTTCTTATAAAATGTTTATAAGTTTCAATTATATTGTTAACTATGAAGAAAATGATGTTCATTTAAATATATAATTTCACTAAAAAAATATTTATTTTATCTAAAAAGTAGAGTAATTAAATGAGATAAAAATAATTTTTAATAAAAAAAAATGTAAATGGGTTGGGGATCGGGGAAATGGGGATGGGGAATACATTCTCCGTCCCCGACCCCATTTTCCCCACGGAAATTTTTTTCTCCTCGTCCCTGGCCCCGTTCCTCGCAGGGAAAATGTACATCTTTATTATTCATCCTCCAAATTTCGATACAACCCAAATGCTTAAAAATCTAATTGGGTGATTTGGACACCACCCAAGTAGAAATAGCTTAAGCGGTTATTTAATCTAAAAAAATCGGATTCAATCCAAGCGAGTAAACCTTAAGCAGGTATTTTAGTCTGGATCTAATTTAAGATGTCTTCCCTATATAGCATCATCTTGAGGAGCATGTTGTATACTCATACCTCATCTTGTCTCACATTGGAAGGATGAGGAATTTTCAACATCTTTATAAGATACTTCATTTACAACCAATTAATTTTGAGATGGAGTCTCATATTATCTCATAAATATATAATTTTACATTATTATAAATATTAATGAGAAGGAACTTATATATACGAGGACTAAACATCTTTATTTTTTATTTTTTCAAAAAAACATCATTATTGATAGCCAACAAAAATAGACGTCTAGTGATATATTTTACATAATTGTAATTACCAAATTGCATGTTTGAATTCCCTCCTTTAAATGTTATTGAATAAATAAAATATACTGATAGATTAAATTATAAATTTGATGGAAAAAATAGAATTTAGGTTAAATAATCTATATTATTAAGTAATTACTAATGAATTAACTATGTCACAATTAATAATCTGTGTGTCACATTGAGTTGGATCTGAATTGTCTGCTTAAATTTTTAATTGTTTGGGTTGAATTAGAATTCAGTGACCAAATACCTATATAGAGGTTTTATAGTATGTATAAACATTCATTTCAAAATCAATTAAAAGTGAGGTAAAGTGAGTATCTCTAACAAATCGAGTTGTCATTTTCAAAGGAACCGAATTGAATTATCTAACTTCCAACTTGAAAAAAAAAAAAATCTAATCAACCATTTAATATACATCCTCAACAAAATACAAAAGATCAATACATGAATAGTTAATTATCACATACTTAATTTATTAATGATTACTAACAATAGAGACGGTTTATTAAGTTTCAAATAATAAAAACCAAATTATAATATTTAAAATCATAGAACCTAAATTTGTACTTTTTTTAAATTTAATATAACAACATGAAATTGAGTGATTCAAAACCTACATCCTTATGATCGATAATATATGTCAATTTATGCTAGACTAAACCTGTTTTTTCTACCAAACTTATAATTTAACCCATCAATAAAGATGTTGCACGAAAAAGAATGAGTATACTGAGTTATTGCATAAAAAATAATTATCGAGCATAAAAAAATGCAAAACTTCTCACAATAAAAATGTAAGATGGCCAATCGAAGCTTCTTTTTTTTTTTTTTTTTCAACCCAATAACCAGTGGCAAACGAATCCCCCACCTATATCGTTCTCCAAAAAAATAATAATAAATTGGACAAACTCGTAAGATTAATTAAATTTAGAAAATAATTATAAATATGATCACTTTTTTTTTTTTTTTAAAAAAAACAACAATAGTCATACCATGTTGTTGACGATGGAATTGAAGCTTCAAGAGTTGCATCTTCTAGCTACAGGAACTGAAATGTATACTTTAAATATTATTTTCATAATACAATATTAAAACGTATTAATGATTATAAATGCACATATTTTAAAATTTGATTACATTTATAATTATTTTGTAAGAATAGTTTATCAATTACAGTTTTCCTTTTTTTTTTTTTGGGTTTGTTTTTGTTTCTTGGGCCTCACCAACTGGGCAAAGTACTAATAAGATGGGCTTGGGCCTGATTGACAGAAAAGCCCAAATATCGGTTCTGGATAACTCGCCTGGTCAAATCAGCTTCACTCAGTCTACTTCGTCCTCTCCCTTCGCTGATTCTGTTTCTCTCAAGCACTGTTAGCTGAGCTTCTTTGGCCGCTCAGCTCTCTACAATGGCGGCGCTCCTTCTTCTCTCTTCTCCCTCTTTCACCTGCCTCAGGTTTTTTTTTTTCCTTTTCCTTTTCCTTTTCCTTTGTCCATCCATTTCTCAGGGAACATTCTGCAACTTTGATCTTCTTTTACTTCTTCAAATTCTTCTAAGTACCAATTTCTTTTTTCTAATTTAGAATTCGTATTTCTGAGTTTGTAATTTTTTACTTGTTCATTGTATGTTTAGTTATGTGAACTCTGACCTCTGAACAACGTCGCCGTTTGATAATAGGTCCAATTTGATAATTATTTTATTTTATTTTATTTTTGAAATTTAAGCCTACAATAATTAACTAACTTATCATATGTTTTTTTTACTTACATGTTTACATCTTACTTGTATATTTAGAAACCAAATCAAAATATGGAAACAAAAAAAAAAAACTTTCAAAAACTTGTTTTTATTTTTTAAATTTGGTTAGCATTCACATCATTTTTAAGGAATGATGGATACATTATAGGGAAGATGGAACAAATCGTAGTAAATTTGGGTAAGAATAACCTTAAATTTCAAAAACAAAAAAGGGACCTTATTTTTTTGTTTTTGGTTTTTGATTTTTCATATAAATACTACATTAGTTTTGTTTCTTTATGAATTTGACTTAAAATTCAAATGCTTTCTCAATAGGAGGGAAACCTATGGTAAAGAAATTGATGGAGTTATCAATTATATGTATTTTGCTTCTATTAAGGAATAATAAACCAAGGTATGGTCCGTGTTTAGTTTAAGATTGGGAACAATTGGAGGGCTTATGATAGGGTTTATGCTTTTGCTTGCTTCTCTGAATTTATGTAAATATGTGCTACAAAAAATCTTCAACAACACCTCATATTGCATTATCTCTTCGTTTCTATTGCACCAAACACACCTGCACATGACCATACATTCTTCTAATTTGTCTTTCTGACCATTTTCGTAAAACCAGTTGAGTTATTTAGCATAATTTTTGGTAGAATTCTTAAAGGTAATTGAACCCTCCCTCATTTTCGTAAAGCAATGAGGAAAGGTAATTGAATCAGTTGAGTTGTTTTTTCATATAAATACTACATTACTTTTTTTTCTTTATGAATTTGACTAGGAATTCAAATGCTTTCTCAATAGGAATGAAAACTATGGTAAAGAAATGGACGGAGTTACCAGTTATGTGTATTTTGCTTCTATTAATGAATTTGTCGAAATTGGAATGTTGTTGCTTTCATATCCATTATGTCATTCTCTAGTGTCCTTTCTACATTGGTAGCTGTGAGTTAGAATGCTTCCTTTCGACTGTTGAGATTAGGAAGTTTGTACATTTCTATCGCTTTAGGAAGCCCCTGCCAAAGTGACATCCAAAATTGAAAAGCTGTATAGAGACTACCTTTGGAGGGGAAATAAGGGCACATC
>JBBMKA010000030.1:8667697-8688839 GCA_037833695.1 Sechiopsis laciniata | reverse complement strand
TTTAATTTAATTCTAAAATGAATAAATAATTATAAAATATGAAAATACAACTATACTAAAAATAACATAAACCAACAATTTTAGATAGTGAATTTTAGCAACATAGTAAACTCCTGTCTCTGCTAACATCGAGGAAAGGAGAAAAAAAAGAGCTATTATATGGTGTCATAAGGAGACATCTGTGACTGATGTTCACATTGGTATGATATTGTCTACTTTATGCATAACCTCTCATGACTTTGTTTTTTGTTTCACTTCACCCAGTATGGTTCGTACCAATGGAGATGGTTGACATCACGTATATACTCGTGATCTTCCTGGGACAACTTTGTTTGTATTCCAATAATCCTCCCTTCAAACAAAGTAGTATCGAGCCTCCCCTCAAGTAGTCAATCCATGTAGCTGATTTCAAACCAACTTCCCAAGAGTACCCTGCCAGCCTGACAATGGATTTTTTCCATTACTACATATCCAGACTAACTTCTCTTCCCCTAAGATTACACTGTTGGTTCGCTAGTCAATCTTTCTAGCTCATATCTAGACTAAAGTTCTCTTCTCCTAAGAGTACACCGTGAGTTCTTTACCATGGATTTTGCTACGACTATGTCTCCTCTGGCCTCCCAACTTCTTTGTCGTACATTGGAAAATTTTACCGACATGACTAAGTTAGGGGCATGGCTTTGATACAAATTGATAATGACTACAACCATGACTCATTTCCACATTGGGTATGATAATGTCCACTTTGGGCGTAAGCTCTCATGGTTTTGTTTTTGGTTTCACCCATAATGTCTCATATCAATGGAGATGATTGACATCACTTATATACCCATGATCTTTCCCCTATCTCACAGATGTGGGACAACTTTATTTGTATTCCAAAATGGTGCTTATTAGAAGCATGAATATGGGTGTTGGCCTATTTCTATGCTAGAACTTCATTATCTAAAAACTCGATGCTAAGTGGGGTGATTTATTAGCACTGGGATTTGCTTGTAACATTTGTTTTCAAGTCAATATATTTAACCGCTAATGTAAAATAGTTGATGAAGATGCTCTATGCAATTTTAGGGGATCAATTATTCTAATATCTCTTTCTCAAACGTCTTAGGATGAGCGAAATATGTCTTTCCATGCAGTCATTGCAGTTGCAAAAGGGCGTCACATGCTCCTCAATTTCCTTTCAAAAACAGAAATGCAATATCAAGCTTTATGTGGTGCCTGTTAGATCCTCTTCTTGTCACTTTGCATCAACATCTTCTGCCTCTACTAGAGCTGATTCGGGGGGTCGGATGAAATATATTTCTTCTGCCTTCACTGCTCCAAATGGATATCAAAGGTTGGGACCAAATTTGGTAAATTTCATTATTGTCATTTAGAATGTTTTCAAGAGTTGTCTATGTCATTCAGATAAATTTGTGAATGAAGGTTGTTTATTTTTTAGTAGGCCTGAACAAATGCACTACCATACCGATGGGAACAACACAAGTGAATTTGAGGGTCAGTTGGAAGAATTGTTTAATGAAGTCAGAATGATGATTATGAACGGGAGGAAAGATGATGCTGTAGAACTACTTCAAGCAAATTATGAAGCTGTAAAAGAACAGATGGAATCAGGTGCTAATGGCATTGAACAAGCGGCTGTTCTTGACATCGTGGCTTTGGGGTACATAACTGTTGGAGACTTGAAGTTTGTTGCTTCTATACTGGATACAGTAACTTCTTTTCCCTTTATCATCTGTTCAATAGTTGATTTGAAAAATTCAGTGCTCCTCAGTTTTGTGCAACAAAGATTATACTCCCTTTACTTGGGTTTTTTACCCTCACCCTGTTTAGGTTATTATCTAGCCATTGTTACTCTCAGGGAACTTTGATGTGCTAAAATTTTAATTCTATAACCTATAAACTGTCATTTGATAATTGAAAAGGTTTGGCTCATGTTGTGTTGAATTTGTGATACGGCACCGGTATGTATACAGGTTCAGGGACCATGGACATATATACTATCTAGGACTCGGAAATTGTTTTTCCTCTTGATGGTATTTTATTCTATTTTAAAAAGTATATGAGCATGACAAATTGACATGATTCTGTCACACTTTTTAGGTGATTTTAGAGTAATAAAGAGGTAGCTTTTAGTGTTGACCTCATTCTTACTCTGCTAAAGTATCCCATACTTATACAGCCAAAATTTCAGTTGGTCAATCTTTTAGCCTCCCTTCGATTTTCTCCTGATTGACATGATTTTCTTTACGTTCCTTTTTCTGATGAATTTTCATATTTGCAGTTGAACAAGGTTGTTGACAGTCTGAAGGACAGTGAACCTTTTCTGGATTCGGTGCTTCTGCATATGGGGAGCATGTACTCAACTTTAAAAAAGTTTGAGAAATCTATGTCTGTCTACAAGAGGGCTCTTGATATCATAGAGAAGAAAAGTGGTACAGAAGCTTTTGGGGTCACGTATTTAATTGAACATCTAATGCTTTAATGATTTTGTTCAAGTTTACCCGTCAGTTTATTTCATGGTTTATTACATCTATCACCACCTTATTACAATTATTTTTCTTAGTAGCAAATGGACGACAAGTTTAAGACAAGAAAAGCAGAAAACCTAGGTATTGAGGGTCCTATGTTGGAAGGTGAAACTTTAAACATTTATTTGATAGGTGAGCTATTCCACTCATAGCCAATTAGTTTTAAGATAGAGCTTCATGTTATCAAATATGGTATCAGAGTTCATTAAGCCCAAATGGATTTTGGTTCAATAAAAAATGAAATTGGATTCCAATTTAAGATTGGTGAACCCAAAAAGGCACCATCTTAAGGCAACATGTTGACGATCCCATATTGAAAAGGTGAGGAGGCCTCTAAGCATTTATAAGATAGATGAGCAACTTCACTCATAGTCAATTAATTTTGAGATAGAACCCCATGTTATCTAATATTATGGGTGGGCTAGAGAGAACCCCTACCCAGAAGCTACAAAAGCAAAACCTTTAAATTGTTAATAATGTCTCACCACCTTAAATAAGGTCCTCGCATTGATCTCACAAAGAAGAAAATATTTTTATAATGACCATCATGAAGAAAAATCTAACCAGCTATTTTTTTCAGTTGAAAATTGAAATTCACAGCTATAATTGGATTATGGGTATTGCGACTTTGGTGGACTTTATCTTATTTTCTTTTGTTTTTATATTTCTCTCTAAATCATCTTACAATGAATCCTTTGCAGGAAAACACAGTAGCTTTCTTATCAATCCAATTTTAGGGATGGCAAAAGTTCTTGGTACCATTGGAAGAACTACAAAATCAGTAGAGTTTTACCATCGTGCAATTTCAATTTTGGAATCAAGCAGAGGCATTGAAAATGAAGATTTGGTTGTTCCTTTATTTAGTCTGGGGAATCTTTTGCTCAAAGAAGGAAAAGGCAAGGATGCCGAACATTGTTTTGTTAGGTACTCTCTCTCTCTCTGTCTCTTTCTCCTTGCGTTGGACTATTCACTTACTTTATGGTTCTGTATAGGATTGTGAACCTATATAAAAAGTTATATGGAGAAAAAGATGGGAAAGTCGGAATGGCTATGTATTCTCTGGCTAATGCAAAGTGTGCAAGAGGTGATTTTAGTGTCTACTTGTGCCATCTTTCAAACACCAGCATGATTGTTCATTTGCTGAATATTCTTCCACTTTTCCGCAGGGGAAGCGGACGAAGCTATTACCTTATATAGAAAAGCTTTGCTGATTATAAAGGATTCAAATTATATGGCTTTAGATGACAGCACGATGGAGAAGATGAGGATTGATTTGGCAGAACTACTTCATGTTGTAGGAAGGTAATGTCATTATTAATATTGAGATTCCTTTTACTCAGTTCATGTTTAAAGCTTGTATCATGTCATGGGCACTTCTAAAATTTAATGTGTAATTGAATTTCAGCTGTTTTTTGCTCAGATTTATAACTCCCAAAACATCTTCAACGCGTTAATAATATTAACCATTGAAGAAAATTTAATCTTTCACACACCATACATGGTTATAATTGAAATATATTGAAAGGTAAAAGCAGAAAAACTATAACAATTCTCAAGTGAACTAAATCCACTAAATCTACCTTCATCTCATCCAACTCCTTATATTGTTATATTTATAACCAATTCTTAACTTGAACTAATAATTTATAACTTCTATGCTCTTGCTATTCGGATAAATTCCTAATCCCAACAACCCAAAGGCAATCCTACTGTAGCTCTTTCCTTATACAACGTGTTCATGAATTCCTGGAATTTGGCTATTGTAGAGGGAATGAAGGCAGAGAACTTCTAGAAGAGTGCTTGTTGATAAATGAAAAGTCAAAAGGAAAAGAGCATCCCAGCTCAGTGAAACACCTTGTAAACCTTGCAGCTTCTTATTCACGGTCAAAGAAATATGCTGAGGCCAAGCGTTTGTTGCGAATTGGATTGGACATTATGATAAAGGCAGCTGGACCAGATGATGAATCAATTACAGTCCCAATGTTGAATCTTGCTGTCACTCTTTATAATCTAAAACAAGACGATGATGCCGAGCAACTTGCACTGGAAGTTTTGCGAATACGGGAAAATGCGTTTGGAAATGATTCTCTTCCTGTTGGTGAGAGCTGAGTTTTGTTTCTATTTCTACTTGATGAATAACGGTTTTCAGATTTTTTTTTTTTCTTTTCTTTTTTGTTGGTAAAAAACAAAGTATATTATGTGTTGGTTGACATAATTAAATCTACACAACCCATTAGCTTAAGCTTTTGGGTTGATTGGTGATTTAATATAATTCAATATAGTATCAGAGCAGGAGATCCTAAGTTCAAGTCCCCTCCGAGCCGTTTTTCTCCCCAATTAAAATTGAATTCTACTTGTAAGGCATTTCTCGAATTTCCAAGTCCACATGTAGAGTGTTGGTTGACATAATTAAATTTACTCCAGTCCATCAACTTTTAACTTTTGAGTTGATCGGTGATTTAACATAATTAACATTATGCACAAACGTCACAAAAACAGCCTAAAGTCGAGGAAAAGTGGGGTTTGAATCAAATTTTCATTTTATTTTTAACTTGCATCTTCACATGAACTCTTTTTATTGACTGCTTGCAGGTGAGGCTCTTGATTGTTTAGTTTCCATTCAGAGCAGGCTGGGGAAGGATGAAAACGAGCTACTGAAGCTGCTGAAGAGAATTTTAAGAATCCAAGAGAAAGAGTTTGGGTCTGAGGGTAAAGAGGTAATAGACACCCTCAAGAAAATAGTATTCTACATGGACAAACTAGGAATGAAAGACGAGAAGTTTGCACTCCAAAAACGACTGTCCATGCTTCGAATGAAATTCAAGAACCAGATGCAATATTAATGGTATTCATCATTCATCCATCTCTCTTAATCTTGTGCTTATATTTTCCTTTCTTTTGAGTTAGAGATGTGGCTTCTGGGTTAATTATATAGATAGATGTATATATTCAAATTTGATTCATAAATTTTGATAGTTGTGTTTATCTGTGATTCAACATAGTTCTTAATGTCTACTAAATGATTGTATTATATATCTACTTGGACTAAATTTAGCTTGCACATGTGACAAACAAACAATGGAAGGAGACTCCAAAACCAGAACAAATAAATTGATAGAGATTTGATGCATTGCTGGGAGAACTGATTTTGTTTACTTTCACTTTCTTTTGTCAATTATCAGTAAACTCAGAGGACACTTTAGCAAGTGGCTTTCCACCTCCAAGAGGATCTTGCAGAGCCTTTCGTATAATCTATCGTGGGTTGGCTTAGTAGTAAAAACAGTTGTTCTTAAAAGTTTAAGAGGTTATGAGTTCAATTTATAGTGATTACTTATCTAGAAATTAGTTTCCTATGTATTTCTACAACCAAATTTTATATGGTCAGACAGTTTCTCCCGTAAGAATAGTTGAAGGGCGTGTAAATTTTCTCAGGCACTCACGGACATAAAAGAAAAAAATCCATCTTTCCATTTTCTATTTGAAAGTTTCAGCTTCACTTCACCTTTTTATGTTCCAGTTCTTCCAGTTCTTCAACCTCTTTTCAACAACCTTTCTCAATCGCTCATCTTCAATAGACAAACAACATTCACTTTCTTGGTCTAGCGCGTTCGAGATTGATCCTCCAATTCCAGTCCCAGTTGTGGAAGCAATGAGGGGTGTTTGTTTACTATACTTAAGGAGGATTTAGCTTGATGAATTATATTAAGAAGTTATTTTGAATAGTTAAAAATTGAGAGTTGTATTTAAAAACTCGTTTGAATGTAGTATTTGTGTAGAGCAGTTAGAGTCAAAACTTTGTAGATTTAAAATGAGTAGTTAAAAAATGAATGATTAAAAATAGATTGTTAAAAATGAGTTATTTTGATTGATTTGAAATGAATTATTAGAAATGAGTGGTTATGAATAATTGAGTGGTTATAATTGAATGATTAGAAATAAAGAGTTATTTTTAAAAGTAAAAAAGAAGACACGTAAAAACTCGTTTGAATGTAGGTTTTTTATGAGAAATTAATAAATCTTTCATCTAAATCTTCCTTAAATATGGCAAACAAACATCTGGGAGGGAACATGGAGTTGAAATTGGGGAGGAATGTAATTGATTATTGGGTAGGTGGAGTTTTCTCCTTGTTTAGGAGCTGTTCTCGTTTGTTCTTGCTAACACTGTCGAAGGTTGAAGCTTGAAGATTTGACATAATAAATATATTGAGGAGCACTTACATGTCTATAAATATTTTAATAAATCGACATAAATATATTTTCCATAACAAATTTGTAAAATGAGTTTAAATTGTCCTTGAGGTTGGAGATTTCACTCCATCCTACATATTGCTAACAAAAAGAAAAATTGTGTTTTGATGGATCATTCTCCACCTAAATTTTAAAATATTTATATTTATAATCATTAATATGTTTATTAAATATTTTTTTACATATTTTCTTCTAAATATAAAATACATATGAACCCCATATCTAAAAAATGATATTATTATGACTATATTAAAATTTAAAATTAGTATAATGATCGGTTTAATTAATATTTTGTTATTATGAATGAAAGTAGAGAATTATTGTGTTATCGCTTGGATTTAAGCAAAAGATTGTGCCTGAGCGTTTAAAGACTTTGCGCGAAAGGTGAAATTGCAGAAGACGAAATCGGTAGCGAAGTGCAATATCTGTTGGATTTAAGCAGCCCAGTTCCATGACTGTAGATCGGAGCTTATCGGGAATTGAAATCGACTCAGCCAAATCCGTAATCCAAGGTATGATCACCGCCATTGAAAAACGTTGCTTCTCCCTTCTCATTCTTCGATTATCAATTCCTGCATCTGTGTGTTTAGTTTAGGATTCGGAACATTTTGATTAGGGTTTATAGCTTTGTTTGCTTCTCTCAATTCTTCTAAGTAAGAATCCAACACCTCACAAAGCATTCATTACCTCTTCGTTTCTATTGCACCGAACACACCTGCGCGTGACCATACATTCTTCTAATTTGTTCCAATTGATTTAGGTTTAGGGTTTACTTTTGTGAAATATCCTAAATATTTCAATCAATAGGAATGGAGAATTACCTTTTCCTCCATAAATTTGATTCCTAAACCAATGGAACGGACCAGCACCGGAATTGTAGTACAAGAGCGTAGGGCTTCAAAGAATCGCAATCGATTTTAGTACAGTTTTGTTGTATTGGTGTATGGGATACTCATTTTTCAGAATAACCAATTGGTTTATTTTTTATTTTTTTTTTGAATTTTTGAATTTTTAATTTTTTGATATGAAACAGTGTCATTGATTTAATGAAATGATACCAAAGGAAAACCCCATTCAAAGAGATTGCAAAAAGGTTCTCAAGAATTAAAGTTGTAGTTGTCACTGTTGGCTTCCTTGACGGAAAGAGAGATCTGCCCGATAGAGAGAACAACTGCCTAGTGACACGAGGTGTACCTAAAAAACCGGAGTTGCAAACTTGGGAATTGACTTGTACAGGGATGCCTCGCCTTACAAACGAGCCCCCTGCAGTTCGCGTCTATACGATTTGCGACGAGTCGAGGTATTTGATTGTGAGGAACGTCCCGGCATTGGGTTGTGGAGATGACTTGCTCAAATTGTTCTCCTCCTACGGAAACGTTGAAGAGTGTCAACCGATGGATGCAGAAGAATGTGTTGAATTCACAGACGTTTATTTTGTCAAATTTCATTTGGTCAGCAATGCCAGGTTTGCAAAAAGGAAATTAGACGAGTTTGTTTTCCTTGGTAATCAGCTGCAAGTCTCTTATGCTCCTGAGTTCGAAAGCTTGTTTGATACAAAGGAAAAGCTCGAATTTAGGAGACGAGAAGTGTTAGCACGATCAGATTCCGGAAAACCAAGAGGATCAACAGTTAGTTCAACCACCTCAAAGCTTACAAATCCATCTCATTCTCATCATACCCTTCAACAGAAGATCTCTGGTGAAAAGAGGAATTATGGAGACACAACACTCATTTCCAACCCACATATTTCTCAAATAACAAGAGTTTCCTCCGACCAGGATTACTTTGCATCTGAATCTATGAATCGAACCGTGCATCTCGTAAGGGGAAAGCTTGATAAGATTGAATCAAGCACCGAGAATCGGCAAACTGAGCCCGTGATCAAGAAATCACGAGCAGACAATAGGAGAAGAATCTAATGCATGCTAACCTTTATAGAGTGTGCCATTACGTTGTATCAAAGTTATTTTGGATACACCCAAGCTTGCAGGGAGAGTTTTGTTGTCATAAAAAAAAGATGTAGTTGTCCTGTCCCAAACTTCTGTAATGAAAGCTCTCTTTGTTTTTGCTATAGCATACAATAAGGTCAACGGTATAGTAGTGGAGTGAAGTTCCAAATTTCTGGTTTCCAAAACCAAAAAAATGTTAAAACCGGAAGCTTTTTTTCGAAGAGTCTAACAAACTTGAACGGATTTTCAAGTCTCCCACATTGAAACCATTCATCAAGCTTTTGTCAGAAGCATACCAAAGCAGCCTACTAAAATAACCCATTCATAACAATGAGTTGAGAACTATTTGTATTTTGGTTTTTCTAGATGGTGGGTATTTCAGTACTTGAGCTAGATAGCCTAGTTCTTGCTACAGCAAGCTTTATTTTTGTGCTAGTTGTTATGTATTTTCGCCTAAGAAATTGGAGCTTTAAGTATTGTTCTTGTACTCAAGAAAAGTTGGCATAGTTCTTTCTATCAAAATCAAGTTTGACTTCATTTGATAACTATTTGATTTTTTGTTTTTTATTTTTAAAATTTAAGCATACTTTTATCCAAATTTCTTACCATTTCCTACAATATATCAATTTTTCTTTAAGAAATTATGTGGATGCTAACTAAATTTCAAAAACAAAAACACAACTTTTGTAAACTACTTTTTTTTGTTTCTTAATTTTGGTTTGATTTTTTAAAATATAGGTAAGATGTAGATATTCAAGTAAAAAAAACATATGGTTAGGTAGGTGTTGTAAACTTAAATTTCTAAAACTAAGAACTAAAAACAAAATGATTATCAAATGAAAGTATAGTTTCTAGACTAATTTATGGTTTATGCCTTTTTCTGTTGACTTTGCTTTATCTAAGGGTGTTTGAGAGAAGAAGAATGATTGTGGGAAAAATAGTTATTTATATTTAGAGAGAAGGAAATGATTAGGGAGAAAATTATTATTTGTGTTTGAGATAAAGGGATGTGAAGAAGATAAAATGACAAGTATGATGAAAGTGAAAAATTATTATGGAGAGAATAAAAAGTTATTATGAAAAGAATAAAAAGTAGTTTGAAGGAGGATAAAAAAGAAATTTTTAGTGAAATATGATTATGGAGAGAATAATTTTCGGTGGCACAAATACTAAGAATCATCTTCTTTCTCATTCTTCTCAATTCACCTCTTTGGCACAAATACCCATTTGTAAGTGGTTGAGGTATTGAACATATCGTATGACTAAAAGTTACATGCAAATATATTCCTCAAGAATCAAACCATTACACTCATTAATCACGAGCAAAACTTGAGTACTTGTTGGTAAGTATCCAAAGGTGCTTACTTCACTACATTGTGAGGCTTAAAAACAGCCACATGGCTCTTTCAAACAAAAATTGGAAAGAGAAAAATTAAAAAGAGAAAAAAGAAAAAGAAAAAAGCAACATGACAATTTTTATACCTCATATGACTAGGTAAGCATCTTTAGGGACTTACCAACAAGTACCCAAGTTTTGCTCATCAATCACCATAGAGGCAAACGACACGAGAAGATTGCTCCCGACCGTGGCCAAGAAGATGCTCATAAATAATACCTATCTATCCAAAGTTAAGCTTAGCAATTAGATCAACAACTTGATTGCTAGTCCAACCATCAAAGTTAAAACTAATATTCCAAAATAGAGAACCACATATCAAATCTCAACTAATACCCTTTATTGAAAATCATCAGTAGTATTTAAAATTTTAAAATAATAATATTTTAAATGTTAGAATTTTAGTCTATGTACTATTATTAGTAAGACTTCAAATTCAATTATATCGAAATTCGTTCAACAATCATAAAAAGTTCAATACAAACAAGGATCCAATATGAAAAACGTGTCTAAAATTTTTTATTTGTATTTTTTTTAACTAATAAAGAGTATTTAAAAAACAAAAAGTTAATAAGAAACTTTTCACTTAAAAAAAAAAAAAAAGGGAAATGGATCTTCTTTGACTTTGGATCTTCATGCTAGCGCCAACCACTCAATTGCCTCTTCGTCTGTTACCAAAATCCAATTTCGTAAATCCCCAATTTCTTTCTTCATCTTCTTCATCAGCTTCCAAATATGCCGTTCATTGAAGTTAATAATACCAGCACCTCAGCTCCAGTGAACGCCAAGATCAACAAATCAATCAAATTGTTTTACAGAACTTACGGTCGCGGATCAACCAAGGTTCTTCTTATCACAGGTCTCTTCCATTTTTCTGTGTTTTTCCCTTTTGATTTCTGGTCTTATGGAACTCGATTCTGATGGGTCTAAGTTGGCTGCATCGATTATGGGTAGGATTGGCCGGAACCCACGATTCATGGGTCCCTCAAATTAAAGGGCTTACAGGGACCGATGTGCCCAATGACGATGCCGATCGTTGCCGGAATGCAGTCGCCGCCGGTGAAGAAGTTGGCTTCGAGGATGGTGGTGGGATCGAGGTTTGTGCTTTTGATAATCGGGGTATGGGTCGGAGCTCTGTCCCCACCAAAAAATCTGAATATACGTGAGTTCTTGTCATCCTTTGTTTATGAATCTTTTTTCTTAATCTCTCTTATCCTTTTTTTTAACTGGGGATTGACCCTCTAACTTCGAGCTCATTAGTACAAGATGGCGGTTGAACTATGCTCGTTAGTACTCAATCTCTCTTATATGTATATATTTTGATATCGGTGACTCTATAATTGAGTTTGTGTAGACTTCGACGACATACTGAACCTACAACATTTGGATGTCGAAGAAACCCTTAGTAAATTAATTAGTAAGCTGGTGGCGATCATGGATTGAATCCATCACTTTTGTTGGTTTTCATTTTGTTTTTGTTTCATGGTCTAGAAGAAGCAATTGCTACAAGAGCACTTTTAATTTTTTGTGATGCGCATAAGTTGGCTCGGAGACACACACATATATATAAAAAAAAGGCTTTCAATTTGTTGGTAATGTGTTTTTCTTTTCTTGATTGTGCAGGACAAAGATCATGGCCAAGGATGCCATTGCCATATTGGATCATTTGGGGTGGGAAAAGGTCCATATATTTGGTCATTCCATGGGTGAGTGAGTTGTTAGCTCTGCTCATTGATTTCTGAATATGTAGGTATTAATGCTTTGTTTTTACCTGTCATCTGGTATTTTTCCCTTCATATCAATAGGTGGTATGATAGCTTGCAAATTAGCCGCTATGGCGCCCGAAAGAGTCAAGTCATTGGCCATGCTCAATGTAACTGGTGGAGGTTTTCAATGTTGCCCCAAGGTATTTGAATAAACATTTAGTGCAGCAATCTCAGCTGTTTGGTGTCTAGATATTTTATGAAACATTAAAAAAGCAATACATTACTACTATTTGAGCATTAATTTTATAAAGGTCACTGATTGGAAGGAACCCACCTAGTATTTTTAAAATTTCAAGCTGCACTAAGGCACAATAGCCTACGAGAGCCTAGTTGCAAAAAAAATAAGCACGGGCTTATTTCATTTTTTATTTTTATGTTTCTGAGGTGCACTATATGTAAGAACATTCATAGAAAAGAGATAACATAATTGGAGTGAGAATCTTTTGAAAAAAACTCTAATGGTTAGTAAATATTATTTGTTTAATTACTAAAGAACAAAAAAAACCCCTAAACGCAATAATTTTTGCACTAAGTATTAGTTAAACTTATTTTGCGCACTTAGAGCACGACATTTTACATGAGCCTCGTCTATTCAAGTCAAGGCACACGGCGAGGTGCTAGACCTATACCTCAAGCCTAGGCTCGCCAAGCCTCCGAATCCACCTAAAATGCTGTTCAGTTGTGGTTGAGCTGTTTCTTAAGGTATAATACTGATTTCTTTCTTTTCATTCTTTCTTGCAGCTTGACAGGCAAACATTTGACATTGCTGTCAGATTCTGGAAGGCCAAGACCCCTGAACAAAGGGCTACTGTTGATTTGGATACCCATTATTCGAAGGTATTACTGTTATCTTCTACAATGTGTGAATCTAAACGAGGATGAGTCGATGAATAAATGTTAACATCTGGAAACATGTCGACTGTATCTTCTTCTAAGAAATATTATTGTATCCTATTGTGCAGGACTATCTTGAGGAGCATGTCGGATTTGAAAAAAGAAGAGCCGTATTATATCGGGTATGTATGGTGGAAGGAGCATTCTTAACTGGTATCTTTTGATTAAACCTGCTCGTGCCCCATTCCCGTGCCCTTTTTTCAACTCTTCACCTGAAACCTCCCAAAAACAGGAGGGAAAATGGAAACAATAAGTTCGTATTTTTATGGCTTCTGAAGCTTTCGAATGGCGTTGAAATTAATCTGAAATATAGTTGCATTACTGTGTAAGGCTGTATCTGTCAACTAGTTAATTCTACCATCACAGGTTGCTTCAGATATAAACTGATCTCCCAGTAGTTTAGATCTGTACAACATCCCATTACAAAGATAAACATACTTATTCGATGATACGTACAAATCTATATCTACGTTCATGAACGAAAGTAAATCGTGATATTTATTGACCACAGCAAAGTGGTGTTAATAATCGTTGCATATGAAATCCAAATATGGAGGAAAAGGAGGAGTCCAACATCCCTGAACCTTCTTACAAGAAACTTCTTTTGAACTTCCTAACGAAAATGACTAATGAAAAGGAACAAGTTAAACAAAGAACTAATATCAGTTGTAAGGAGACCTGTTTGAGAAAGGTCTACCTCCTTCATGTAAATCATCCCCTTCGGCACCATTTTTCGGTAATTTGTTCCTGAATCTGAACTCTTGAGCATAAATAATTCCATCCCAGATAGCTAGTGTTTTCTGAGATTTATCAAAGTTGTGAAACCACATTTAAATGTGTATGTGTTTAGATTAGTGATCCAAGCGCAAGGATGATCCTCAAAAATCGAGATATGGTCCAAAAAAAGATAGCACTCTGCCAAAATGGATAAATTTTGCTTAAGCCATGACCACATATTGAGAGACATCTTAATGTTTGTGAAACTTATATAAAAAAAACTGGAGGTGTATTTGATTCTATGACACTATCTACATCAACTGATAATTTATATCGATTCCTCATGGTGTCTCTATTAACCGTTGTGGACAAAGAAATTTGAATCCTTGGTCTCAAGGTTTCTTTTCACGAAATTATTTATTGGATACTCCGGGTTATAATCATTAAACGTGCAAAGGCTCAACCTGTAACAATCGTTTGCAGGAATATGTTAAAGGTATATCAGCAACAGGAATGCAGTCTAGTTATGGTTTTGCGGGTCAAATCAATGCATGTTGGACGCATAAAGTGACAAACAAAGAGAACAAATGCCTTCAGTCTGCTGGATTTCTTGTATCAGTCATTCATGGAAGGTAAACAATGTCTGTTAATAGCTATGAAACTGATGGCTTATATCCAAATCTGCTCAGTTTGTGCATATACCGATATACGCATGTTTCGAACACCTATCATTTATTGCATAGCGATATTTTACGTTGTTCTCGTTGATGGATAATTGATTGGTTTCCGATGACTAGGCACGATGTTATTGCTCAAATATACTATGCTAGAAGACTTGCAGAGAAGCTATATCCTGTTGCTAGAATGGTAGATCTCCATGGAGGACATTTAGTCAGTCGCGAGAAAACTCAAGAGGTATAATAAATGTTAAGTCATTGAATCACCAATTGTTGAATTATATTAAACCACCAATCAATCCAAAAGCCTAAGCTGATAGATTAGGATAAATTTAATTATATCAACTAACACTCTCTCTCACTTGTGGGCTTTGAAATTTGAGAAATGCCCTACAAGTGGAATTTAATTTTAATTGGGGAGGAAATGCCTTGGCAGAGATTCGAACTCATAACCTCCTGCTCTGATACAATGTTGAAATATGTTAAACCATCAATCAATCCAAAAGCTTAAGCTGATGGATTAGGGTAAATTTAATTATATCAACCAACACCAATCAATCTAAAATCTTAAGTTTTTGGGTTCATTAGTGATTTAACATAATTTAACATGGTATCAAAGCAGAAGGTCCTATGTTCAAACCCTTGTCGAATTGTCTCATCTCTATTTAGTATTTTTTTTCTAATTGTTGGACATTTCTCAAATTTCCAAACCCACTAATGAGAGAGTGTTGGTTGATATAATAAAATACCTCAAACCCAGAAATTTTAGCTTATGAAGTGATGAGTTCAATCCATGGTGACCACCTATTTAGGAATTAATTTCCTACAGTTTCCTTGACATCCAAATGTTGTAGGGGTCAGACGGTATATCCCGTGACATTAGTCGAGGTATGCACAAATTGGCCCGGACAGTCACGATATAAAAAAAATATTAAGCTTAAGCTTGTGGGTTGACTGGTAATTTGACACGATTCAACATGTTATTAGAGTATAAGATCTTGTGTTCAAGCCCTTGTCAAGTCCTTTCCTCTCCACTTAATATTGATTTCCACTTGTTTGACATTTTCAAATTTGCAAGCCCACAATGAAGGAGAGTGATGGTTAATATAATTAAATTTACTTCAATCTATCAGCTTAATCGTTTGAGTTTATTGGTGATTTATCATGATTCAACAATAATTTTATCCAAATGGATCTAAATTGTGCTTTTCACTATGTTTAGCTAACAACAGAAGCTGATAGCTAATGTTTGTTCTGTGAAAATTCAGGTAAATCAAGCTCTTCTTGACTTAATCAAAGCCTCAGAAATGAAGATGAGTCCACATGACTGGACAAACTTGCCAAAGCAAAGCTCATGTGAGAAATTTTCTTTTAGTAGTCCTCTGTTTCTCTTAAATTTTATGAAAATGCTGAAAAGTCTGTTCTTTCTAACAGGGTGGATGGAGGAGAGAATGCCTCTGGTAACACTGAGGAAAGGAGAGAGCAATGTCTCATCCAAACCTTTCTTGTTGGAGAGACTACATATTTTCTTCTTGTATCTCTTTGGTCTGATTCTTTTGGCGTTCGCGTATATCCGAAACGCCATCAAAAACTTGAAACCGGCCCGAGTCCAAGCCTCCCTTAAATGAACAAGCATTCCAATAACTCTAAATTTTTACAGGTGAGTTACCTGATTATCCTATACTTCCATTGGACCCAAACTAGAAGAGAAGTTTGAAGGTTGGTTTTTTGTTCAACTTTGTTGCAGGGTGTGTGCAATTCCCTAATCATCAAAATGAATTTGGGGAATGAGTTCTCTTACAATAGTGAGAACTTTTAAGATCAAGACAAGGTAATGAATATTGGCTGATATACCCTCCCCTCTCTAGTTAATTGTAATCTACCCTCCCCTTCTGTATAATCTATAAACATGTTCATCTTATACAATTAAATGTGTATTATTTCTGATTTAAAATTAATTTTATTGTCAACATGAATATAATAGGTCAACTGGTCAAGATATGAATAACAGTTTCTAAAGTTTGATAGTTGAATCTCCATCCAAGTTAATGTTAGAATATAAGAAGAAAAGTTATATTGCTGCTCCAAAAAGAACTATTGAACTACCTTTTTTTTGTTGATAAGTTCTTGAAAGATTGATGTTATATATCTATGAAAAACTTTTTTTTCTTAGAAGGAAAGTACTACCAAGAATTTATCCTTGAAGGATCGATATTATATATTAATGAAAACCTTTATTTTCTTAGAAGGAAAGTACTAACATGAACTTATCCTATCAAAGTTGAAATGATTACAGCATTATTTTTCATGATACATACGTAAGTAATCATTAACTTATTGTGCTTAAATTACTTCTTTTTTAATTTAATAACTAGACATAAAATTCAAATTAATAATCTTTTAATCATGGATATACACTTATGTGAGTTAACAATGTTCTTGTTATCTTTATTCTCAATGTTTAAGTAAACTAGTTCGAACGTAAGATCTCTTCAGTAATATCACGTAACTGCTAATAAAAAGATAAATAAATAAATAAATAAAGAACAACATAATTTTATTAACCTATTACAAAGAAAGAAATCAAATAGAGATGGAAGAGAGAGAGGTGCCTGAAAGTTGTGGTAGAGGAAGGTGCCTTCATGAGCTGAGCTGCTGGTTCAGAAATGGAACTTAAAACAAGAACAACAAGAGAGAGAGAGAATGAATTCAAATTGTGTGGATTTGGATTTGGTGTGTAATTTAAGCAATGTGCTCAAAATATGCCTTTGGAATATACCAATATGCCCACATCAATATAATGCCATCACACATGACAAACAATTCCATTATATGCTTTTTTGTAACCAACCCAAAATTGAGTTGGTTTGAGCCAACCGAGCCGAACCAACGATGGTTAGACAATTTTTTTTGTTGAACTAAACCGAATTGAGTTTACGAATGAATTCATTGGTGTATTTTTTTACAAACTTTTTTATTTTTTATATTGGGACGAACATCTTTTTTATATGTACGAGTGTTCAAGTTTGCTTTCACACAATCGTCTAATCTTACAATATTTGGTTGTCAAAGAAATTTGTAAGAAAAATAATTTGTTGTTGGTCACTATGAATTAAACTCGTAACTTTTTTATTCTCTAAGACCCTCTTAACCATTAGGCCAACCTACGATGGTATATTATGGATGAAAAATTATCGCAATCTGAGTCTAATATGAGAATGGGGACAAATCATCCAGAGATATATAGTTTGAATCGAAGAAAGCCAACCCACCAACCTCGATATGTTTGGGTCCGTTCTTGGGTTAAGTCGAAAAATATATCCTCAAGACCATATTGCTCCACGATATTGTAATGGTTCCAAATAGAGATATTTATTTTCTCCGCGGGATCGGGTCCCTGTAGAGACCCACCCCTAATGGGGTGGGGAACGGGACCGGGGACAGGGAATGTATTCCCTATCCTTGTTCCCCGATCTCCGTCCCATTTATAATCTTTTATTAAAAATTGTTTTTATCTCATTTAATTACTTTACTTTTTAAATAAAATAAATATTTTTTTAGTGAAATTATGTATTCAAATGAACATTTTAAGAAAAAAATAATTATTATTTAAGATTATAATTCAAAAAAAAATTCAAAAAAGAAAAAAGAAAAAAATTGAATGAAAAAACTTCCCGACCGGACTCCACGAATTCCGCACGGAATCCTCGTGACGGGAACAGAGACGTGGAAGCCATTTCCCGACCCATTGGGAGAGAGGATTACAAATACCGATTCCAAGGATCGAATCCGTGACTGTGGAGTAAAAATAAATTAGTACCAAACCAGATAACTAATTAAGTCACCAATCCATTCGGTATAGAGACCCTTAGTTTGATTTAGGCATTAAAGTTTTTTTTTTTTTTTAATTACTACCTAGCACTACTCTGGTGTATAATTTTCTATTTTGCATAAAAATTGTTTATTCCCTTTCATAATAATAATTTTAATCCTCTCGTGTTTACCTTTCCTACTATTGAAATGGCTAACCAAGCTAAAAGGAGCAAAGATCTATGATTTTATGTACAATCTAATAAACAAAGGTACATGTTTGAAAACTTCCACTCCAAATCTAGCGAAACTCAAAAAAATGTTTGTTTATATCAAATCATATAAGGGTTCACATCAAAATTAATTGACAAGGAAGAAAGTAATTTATATCTCTTATAAGAATGTTGAAGAACTCTCACATTTTTAATGTGAGACAACACGTTAGTATCTCCATCGGAATAACCAAATTCTAAAAATTTAAAAATAATAATAATTTAAAATTTTTTTTTTTGTTTCAAATTTTGATTTTGATTTTGAAAATATTGGTATAAAGATAAAAGTTGATTTGTTAAATATTTTCTACGTTATTTTTCTGAGTTTTTTTTTTTTTTTTTTTGTTTAATGACAACATTTAAAATTGGAGATTCGAACCAACCATTTCTTAGTCGAGGATATATTCCGGAGATTTGTTGTTCATGTCATTACAAGAATAAAGAGAATAAGGACAAATAACGCCAACTACTAAACTTTATTAATTAATATGACGTCAAATCAAATTTCATTAATTTTATATATTTTGTTATAACATAAAGTACAAACTAAATTATTTGTCGAGCAAGTCCTAAAAGAAGTAATGACAACTTTAAGTGGAGGTGAAGAAGTTATAAGAGTGTGGCCAAAAAAATCTCAAATACATACATAATCATACATACACATATACATCTGTTTAAGCTTAAAACTTAGTTCTAATATTTAAACTAAGATAATTAAAATTAATCACGTGCTTATGAACATTACTAGGGTTCAAGCACATGCCATAGTTTTGAAGTTAATTATGTTCTTGATCTTCCCCTCCGCGAGAGAATATGTTTAAAGCTCTTATACATCTTCACCTGCAATCCAATCCAGACATTATATTTCTTCTTAAATATTGGAAAATAAATAAAACTCAAAGATATCAAATAAAATATTGTTGCTTTTCAAATATTATAGGATCAAACGATGTGTCATGCAATAATAACTCACGTTTTACTGTGATGTGTATTTCTCTTGTTTAGTACATTAAATGTTAGGAATATATGTTGAGGGTTTGAACCTCCAACTTTAACCTAAGATAGAGTGTAACCTCATTTTAAGATGCCATGATCTCTAAAATCTTGAGAAAACCATTTATGAAATGGGAGGTTGGGTTGTTATAACTCAACTCACATTTTATTCATCCTTAAATAATTAGGTTAGTCCAAAAAATGTTTGTCATTTCATAAAATTTTTGGCTTGTTTGAGATTAATTATTCTTTCTTTTAACGGTAATAATCTGCACGCCAACTCTATATATCATAACATTAACTTTTCCCTCGAACATCATTTAAAATAACGTACCCTTTACGAAAAAAATCATTTTGTTTACAATAATTCCACCGGAGATCCAAAGGTAACTTTTTTTTTCTTTCTTTTTTTTTTTTGTCTAAAAATTGGACAATACATATATTTTAATAATACTTTTATTGCGCATATAAGATGGTGGTCTATCCAAATTCCAAATTATGAAATTTGCGATTCTTCAAAATGATTCTAAGTCTACTTCACAAAATACATTTTGCTGCATTTGCCTTTCCTTTCCAACACTAGCTTTTGAGTCTTGAAATACCTTTGTAATCTCTTTTGAGTTCAACGATAATTAAAGACATTTATAATGAACTCTTAATTATAGACCTATATTTGTTAACTAAAACAATAATCCAAATGTATCGATATGAACCAAGAGATTATGAATTCCATCTTCTTGTACTCCAAAAAAAAAAAAAAAAAATCATAATGATTTCTCATACACTCTTGTTGTTAACATATTTATCACAACAAAACAAAAAGTTATCAATTTTTTTTTTTTTTTTGAAAAGAAAAAATTTATCAAGTTACACACCTTTATTTGTTTTTTAAATTTAATTTTATCTTTTCTTGAGCAAAATATAATTATATGAAGAAAAAAAAGTCGGAAATATTTAGACATACCAAAAAGTGAGACCTTCCATAAGAAGAAACCGACAATGATTGTGCCCTTCTCCTGCTAAACCTCCCGCCTCCACCGCCGCCGTCGAAACCGGCGACGAAAGAGTCGTCGCCGCTGCCGACAAACTCCTTACACATCCTAAAAGAACCCCATCTCTTCGATCCATCGCCGCCCCTTTCCGGGCCGTCGAGCACCGTCGTGGGCGAAAGCAGAGTACTCTGTTTCGCTTCAATCAACAACCGGGGCGGCGGAGGCAGCTCCGCCGGCGACAGCGACGGCCACGACACTTCCGATGCGGCGGAGGGCCTGGGCTTCCCCGGCGCCTCCTCCCACAGAAAGGGGACGGAGGCCAAAGCCAAACGAGGAGGCGTTGGCATCCACGGCGGCTCCGGCGGAAGCCAAGACAGAGCTAGCGTTGGGGCAGAGGTTTGCTCCGCCGTGTGCGGCAGCTCCGACCACATGGGTAATGGAAAAGAAGGGAAATTTGGTTGGTAGAAATGGATCTTAGTGTAGGAAGAGTGGTATTTGGAGAGTGGAGTGGTTGAGATTTTAATAGGGAAATTGAATTTGAGAGAGGGAAATTCACGAATGGTAATAATGGAGGGACAATGATGAGTGAGTGACGGCGGTTTTTGGAATAAAAGTCGAAGTACATGGATTCGGTGGAGATTGTTTTTTCAAAAGGAAGTAGGTTTTTTAAATAAAAATAATTTAAACTATCCAATATTTTTAAGAGGAGAGAATCACAAACCCTACATATTAGGTACTAGTGTTCTCAAATATACGAGAGCAACTCAATTACTACTAAAAACCGACACGTCATCATCCCATTGGATTTGGAGGGAGAGGATTAGTGATAATTGGTTAATTAACTACTCAAATTGATAGTAGTAGTGATTAAAGTACTAAACTATTCGTTTGATA
>JBBMKA010000030.1:8633563-8662900 GCA_037833695.1 Sechiopsis laciniata | reverse complement strand
GAACCAATGGTTCTATACTTTATTGGACATTGGATCGGATCAATTTTTTGAAAACCGAAGATATCGGTTCGGTTGTCAGTTTGGTACAAAACCGACAAAAACCGAACCGAAATCACCCCTAGTATGAAGTGTTGTATCCATTTTTTTTTTTTACCAAATCTTGTGCATATGCTGTGAAAGCTACGCAGATCAGTTTTCTTAGTGTTATCCCTTTTGAGTTTCATGAAAAGATTGAACTTAGTGTGAGATTACTAGTTTGGTATAGTAAGTAGTATAAAGTAAGGGATGTGTTCATAATTAGCTTGAGGTGTTTTGGTTATTATTAAGAGTTCTAGGGTTCTTAGTTGGTGTGGATCATTTTTGTAGAGTGACCGTTCTGGGAATTTGAGAGAGATATAGCTCATTTCTTTGTTATTGCAATATATATTAGTTTCTTTGTGTTTTTCGTAATTCTGTGTTTCGATGCCTATCAATCTGGTATCACTTCAAGGGGGCTATTTCTCTCCCAAAGTCTTTATTGAAACTCTAATAAAATAGTCCACACCAAATAAGGATCTGAGCACTCCTATTATTAACCAAGACACCCCTAACTAATTATCAATGTACCTTACTGTTTTTCAACCAAGTACTAGCTATGCCATTCTAGTATGCACATAGTTTTGGATCATTGAGGTTTTGATTCAATTATCTGTATTTTTCTGTAAGTAAAAGTTTCTGTTTCGCGTTCTCTTCCTGACATACATGTAAATCAAGTCGGCTGCTTACACTGTGACCTACCATTGCCATATGCGGATAAGTTTCACTTTAGCTAGTAGTTGCTTCAGAAACAATTACACTAGTGATATGAAAAGAATATTGTGCAAAACGATTTATTCTATAATTCTTGGAAGAGGTAAGAATGAATTGAGATCCGTTTAGATATCTATCCGATGTTTTCTTTTTAAGTGCTATGGAGTTTCTTTCATCTGAATCAAAATTCACTATTGTAATTGCCTGACTAATTTATGGTTATTGCTTTTACTTTTTAACATTTAGCTGCTTTCTCTGTAACACAAAGTTTGTGAAGTGTTGTGGTATTGAATATATGTCTAACTACTATTTCTCTCGTCTGCATAAAAGCAGTCCTGGATGTTAGAGAAGTAATGGCTGCAGCCGAAGCAAAGTTTTCACGAAAGCATATGGAAAGCCAATTCCCTGCTGAAGATGACGATGACAGTACTTCAAAATTATTGTCAACTCCATTGTTTTCCTCAAATTCAGAATGTGATGCTGCTGATCATAGAGCTGATAGGTTTTATTCTCCAACCAAAGCTACTTATATCCCAAAATCTAATGAAACAACTGACATTGGGTTGGAGTCAGTTGAGCAACCTAAGTTTCAGCACCATAAAGATAAAGATTTTGCCGTAGGATGGGCAAAAGCTTTGCAGGATGAAGTGGATGATTCAAGTATTTCGATTGCCACGGAGGTTGTGAGTAACAATAAATCTGTACACACTTCTAAGAAAACAGGCGGCATGGATGAGTTTCACTACATAGAGGATCTTGTTACGGACTTGCACAATTTTGATGGTCAGATCTTGAAGCAAGGGGAGAAGGTCTCTTTTGATCTGGAGTCACATTGGACAGGAACTGAGAAGACTAAACCATGGTGGCAATCTGCTAGTAAAGACGAGTTGGCTTCCTTGGTTGCCCGAAAGTCTCTTGGAAACTTGGAAAATTGCGATCTTCCTCAACCCCGAACCAAAAACCAGAGAAAGGATCAACCTACCTGTCTTGAATGTTTTGATCAAGATTGCTTTCATGCTTCATCCTTTACTGAGATGCAATTCTCCAGTTCGGATGAACATAATAGGGAAATGCACCCTTCTGTTGGCATGGGTGAGCGACCATCCATTCTTGGTAGTGTAGGTCACTCGCTGCATCGTCAAGATCATTTCAGGTATTGCTTGGGTTAAAATTTGCATTTCGTTTTTGCTTTCTCATTATCGTATCCAGGTTCATTTAAGAAGTTTGTATAAGTAGTTTCCTTGAACCATATGCTATCCTTTTAATTGCATGAGCCTTAAGATTTGGTGGAATGAACCACTTATTGGATTACACACAGTGATTATTGCTTGATTAGAGTTGTATTAAAGAAAGAATTGTAAAGATCAAGTGTCAGAGGATGCAATTTAATGTTAGGACAATAAGGCATCCTGTACTTAGTTTAAGTTCAGATAGACTAGAAGCAATTCAGACAACAAAAATCTATATAGTAGCATGGAAGAAAAGCAAAACCTTAAAGTATTCTTTGTTTCTATTCTGAACAATTATATGCAGCATTCTCCTTTAAAGTCGATAGTCCACTTTGTATGTTTCTTCTTGCCATATGTCCTTTATCTTTGTCTCTGTCCCAATGGGGTTGCTCTCCAGTTCTTATATTTCTCATTCTCTTGGGGATTTGGCAAAGATAAGCCTTTAACATATCGAATGCATGCTATGTCGGTTTCCTGTTGCTTAAAATGTCAAAGCTAGCCATCATGGAGTGGCCTAGTGGTCAAAAGGGTCTTGGGAAGCTAAGACTTAGGTGATGGGTTCAATCTATGGTGACCACCTACTTAGGAATTTATTTCTTACGAGTTTCCTTAACATCCAAATGTTGTAGGGTCGTTTAAAAAAAAAAAAAATGTTGTGGGGTCAGGCAGTATATGTCCTGTGACATAAGTCGAGGTGCGCGCAAGCTGGTCCGAACAATCATGGATATAAAAAAAAATGTCATAGCTGTAAAATCAATCATTAGCTGCATAATCATTTCTTCTTGATGTTTCCATTTGCTTTCTTGTCTGTGTTTGTCAGTTATACTGTTTGAAAAGATCGGTTGATTATCGAGCCATTATAAGATAACATTCAATCTGTAATAACAGCATTAGCGGATCTGGTAATGAAGAAAACAGCTCAAGTAGTATTTCGAATCCGAATGCTAGCAAGGCCCAATTGTTGGAAGCACTATGCCATTCACAAACTCGAGCAAGGGAAGCCGAGAAAGCGGCACAAGAAGCAGATACAGAGAAGAAGCACATTGTCTCACTCTTCCTCAGACAAGCCACCCAACTTTTCGCTTATAAGCAGTGGTTCCGTTTGCTGCAGTTAGAGAACATTTGCCTTCAATTTAGGAACAAAGACCAACCAGTGACTGGTCTGTTCTCAGATGTTTTTCCTTGGGTCCCATGTAAAGACAGGCAGTTCAATCAGACCAGAAACAGGAGGAAACGGGGCCGAGACCGTCGTAAGTTTGCAATGTACGAAATTGCTTTCACTGTGGGATTGGGTCTTGCCGGTGCCGGTTTGCTCCTCGGATGGACAACAGGTTGGTTGGTTCCCATTTTTTGAGTCTCTTAACATCTCAAACTAGCTGGTTCATTCTCTGGTTCACTTTGGATTTCTTGGTCAAGGTAACTAAACTTGTTTTCATAGGAAAACTTCATCTTCCATATCGTATGGTCAACACTTTTTGTAAATATGTTGAAACCTTATTGTGTGTTGAGTTATACTTGACCAACTCTTGGTAAAACTGTAAAAACGGTAAATTGTATTCAAAAGGGCACATGCTCCTGTAAAAATTATGCTCCAAAAATGGTGTTTACCACAGGTTAAGGCAAGTCATGATGAGAGGGAGCTCTCCTTTTTTTACCCATACTTTTTGACCGTACAACATTTGGATGTCAACTTAAGGTAGGTGATCATCATGGATTGAACCCATCACCTTAAGCATCCCAATACCCTCTTTGATCAATTGAGCTATTCCATAATGGTTAGAGAGCTCTCCTATTTTGTTTTCATGTTTGGTGAATTTCACCTTGTTCTAAGAGAGCTAGAAAATTAGAATTTTTGTAACCTTGAAATGTTGAAATATTGTAGAGTCTCACGGTTTGTGACAAACACTTACATTACACTAATGTTTGCTTCCGCTAAGAGTCGAACACAAGGCCATCCTCTTATTCAAGTGGTATTCAATTTTTTTTTTTAGTTCAACTACTAAAGTGATATTCTATTCAATTAACTAAGAAACTTATTTGTTACTATTTTTTCCTATATTCATCATTACTATATTATAAAAATAGGCTAGTTATAAACTTCATCTCTATGGTGAAAATTATATTTAATCTTTGCGGTTTGAAAGAAATTAAAACTAATCTCTACCATTTTTCTATATTGACATAATAGATAGGTAATTTTATATATGAATAAACCAAATGGAAAGAAAGATTTGAATCTTAATCTCAGCTTATTACACTAAGTTCTAGTCAACAAAAACTAAATAAATAAGTAGATTAATAGTTTAAAAAAAAAATTAAGAACTAAATTATGATCAAGAGATAAAAATATTATTTGTTTCAAAACTTCGAACTACTAAATGATCAACTTTCTCTTAAAAAAATATTGTATTGACTTTCTTAAAATTTATAAATATGTTGAGAAGTTTATATATAGAGAGAGAATAAAATTGCATTAGATACGTCTCGTCTCAATTCATCTTAACTACATCCCAAATATAATTTTCTTTTTTTAAAAATAAAATCATTCATTAATAATAATAGAAAGACATATAGACATACTTCTAATAAAGCGAGAACAAGAGATAACACAACTTGTTTATTACTTTGATTTCAATCTAGCTATACAGCCACAAAATTAGAATATGAAAAAAAAAACAACAAAAATTGATGAAATATTTCTAAAAAGTATTATAATTAAAATATACAATAAAAAAGTTTATGAGCCATTTCCCTTTGAAAAAAAAAAAATAATAACCTATAACTTAAAAAATAAATGGTTTATGGTTTCAAAAAAAAAAAAAAAGGTTTATGAATAGAAAAAAAACCAGTGGGAAATGAAGCTCCGGCATTGTCCGTTTGACTTTCGGTTGATTACCGACCATCTTGTTTGGTTCCTATTCGCGCCAACCACTCAAAACCCTCTTTCAACTTTTTTCTTTTCTAAACAATTCAATTCCCAGAATTCCCAATTCACCAATACCCAAATTTCTTCTTCTTCTTCAGCATTCAAATATGCCATTCATTGAAGTTAATTCCAGCCCAAAAGCTTCAGAAAACGCCAAGATCAACACAGCGATCGAAATTTTCTACAGAACTTACGGTCGCGGATCAACCAAGGTCCTTCTTATCATAGGTCTCTTTCTACATTCTTCCATTTTTCTGTTTTTCCCTTTTTTTATTTCTGGATTTTCGATTCTGATGGCTCTTAAATTGGTTGAATCCATGATCGGTAGGGTTGGCTGGAACCCACATTGCATGGGGCCCCCAAATCAAAGGGCTTATCGGGACCGATGTGCCCAATGACGGTGGCGATCGGAATGCGGATGGTAGCGGCGGAGAAGGTTGCTTTGAGGATGGTGGTGGGATCGAGGTTTGTGCATTTGATAATCGGGGTATGGGTCGGAGCTCAGTGCCCACCAAAATATCTGAATATACGTGAGTTCCATAATCGTTTGTTTGCTTATGCGCACCCCGACTACTGTTAGGAGACATATATAATTTGACCTTGAAGGTTAAGTAGGTGACTGCCATGGATTGGCCTGTTCGTTACTGGAGACCCTCTTGATTACTAGTTCACTCCATGATGGTTTATAAACGAATCACTTTTCTCAAACTCTCTTATCTTGGTGTTGCGTGTCTTGAGAAAATGTATTAGAATTTTAGGGGTTTTGGTCAATTTTCTAATACCCAATGAGAAAGGTAGAATAGTGGGAAAACTACACTTTTAGTCCTTAAGTTTGGGGGTGTAGTTTTTATTTAGTTTCTATGTTTCAAAATCAAATATTTTTATCTTGACATTTCAATAACGCTCGATTTTAATCCTCGTGTGTCTTTTAAGTTTACTTTTATACTTGTTTTCTTTTAAAAATTTAAAATTAGTCTTGTCAATATTAAGTCATATAACTAACATTTTTGTTATTTTAAGAATGAAGGTTGAGCGTTATTGAAATATCAAAGATAAAAGTGTTTGATTTTGAAATATAGAAACTACACCCCAAGACTAGAGACGGAAAAGGTATTTTTCCCCATAATTAAAAGGAGGATGAACCATTTTTTGTGTTCTAACTTGTGCAGAACAATGAATATGGCCAAGGATGCCATTGCCTTATTGGATCATTTGGGGTGGGAAAAGGCCCATATCTTTGGTCATTCCATGGGTGAGTGAGTTTTTAACTTTGCTCAAGTATTTCTGAACAAGATTGTTTTCTGCTTTGTTCTTAATTGTCATCTGGATTTTCTTCGTTCATGTCATTAGGAGGTATGATAGCTTGCAAATTAGCAGCAATGGCGCCTGAAAGAGTCAAGTCATTGGCCATGCTCAATGTAACTGGAGGAGGCTTTCAATGTTGCCCCAAGGTATATCTAAATAAGCATTTAGTGCTTCCGCTTCCGCCTCCGCTCTCAGCTGTTATATTATAATCTACAGAAAAGTATAAGAAAGCTGCATGTTCTTACCTTTGTTTAGTGTCTAGATATGTTATGAAACATTAAAAAACAATAAAAGTACTACTAGTTCAGCATAAATTTTAAAAACGCCATTAATTGGAAGCCTCAAAATTCTGTTCAGTTGTGGTTGAGCTGTTCCTTACATAAGGAATAATGCTGATATCTTTCTTTTCACTTTTTTGTTTTTAATTTTGTGGATAAGAAACAACTTCATTGATATATGAAATTAGAGAAGAAAGGAGAAAAATCCCAGACAAGAGAATTAAAAAACTCCCTCCAATTAGATAGGAGGGTAGAGAAGCTATAGTGATGGAATATGGGAGATTGTTTATACCAAGTAATAGCAAAGTAATAATATTTTCCACAAAAATACAATAAGAGGATTCCTTATCATGGAAGATTCATCTATTCCTTTCTTCTCACTTTTTCTTGTAGCTTGACAGGCAAACGTTTGACATTGCCGTCAAATTCTTAAAGGCCAAGACTCCTGAACAAAGGGCTAGTGTCGATTTGGATACCCACTATTCGAAGGTATAATTAGTCATCATGTTTATTTTCTGTTATCTTCGATACTGTGTGAACTCAATTGAGAATGAGTAGATGAATAATTTCTGTGAATTAATCGAGGATGAGTAGATGAATAAGTTAACATCTTGAAACATGTAAACTATGTCTTCTTCTAAGAAATATTGTTGTATCTTATGGTGCAGGAATATCTTGAAGAGTTTGTCGGATTTGAAACAAGAAGGGCAGTATTATTTCGGGTACGTAGGGTGGTAGGATAATTTAATTGGTTTTATGTACCTTCATAGTTAGATTATGATTTTCTTATCTCGTTAAATCATGCGCTACAAGTGGAACGTTTGAACACATTGACATGACCTCCTGCTATGATACTATGTTGAAACGTGTTAAATCATAAGCTTAAGTTGATAGGTTTGAACACAGATAGTTTGGAACTTTATTCCGTTAAGGATATTAGATTTTATATTTCTCTTTGACTTCGGGGCGAAGCCTTTTTTAAAATTATTGTCAAGGTTTTATTTTGCTTGACTAGAAGCATTTCTTGTAGGTCGTCCCATTTAAGCTGGATTTCTTATAAAAATAAGATTTCATCACAAAGATAAACATACTTCAGTTCGATGATACAAATTTATATCTACATGCATAGACACATAAGTAAACCATGATATTAACCAAAAACTGCCAAGTGTTACTGGCAAAGAGCATTGCGTATGGAATCTAATCACGAAGGAAAAGGAGGAGTCCATCGTTCCTAAACCCGCTTACAAGAATCTTCTTTTGAACTTATGAAAATGACTTTAACGAAAAGGAATAAGTTAAACAAAGAACTAATATCTGTTGTAAGGAGACCTGTTCGAAAATGGTCTACCTTCTTCCTGTAAAATATGATCTTTGAACCACATTTCGGTGGTTATGTTATTGAGTTTGAACTCCCGAGCATAAAAAATTCCCACCCCGAATGCATAGTTGCGATTTATCAAAGTCGTGAAATCATATTTAAATGTGTATTATGTAAATGTATGTTGATATCACTCTGCCAAAATGAATGAATTTTGTTTAAACCATATGAGCATAGGTATAATTGATTCTGTTACACTATCTTCATCCTTTGGTCATTTATATGAATTCTTCATGGTGTGTCTATTGACCATTTTTTCTAGGACAAAGAGTATTTGGATCCTTGGCCTCAGCCAACGAGCTCAACTGACATGATTTGTGACTTCATAACCAAGAGATTATGAGTTTGAATCCTCCCACCCCTATATATTGAGAATTCAAACAAACAAAAAAAAAATCCATAGCCTCAGAAGTTTTTCCCCAAAATCATTTATTATTTTGATACTCCCATTTATTTATGTAGACATCAAATGTGGGGTGAGATTTGAATTTCTGACTTTGAGAGAGGGAAGTGATGCCTTAATAGCAGACCCTTCTGTTCTAATCATTACATGCACATACAAGTGCATATATACTTTTAAGCTTTATAGCCTTAGTCAACTTGAAACAATCATTTGCAGGAATATGTTAAAGGTTTATCAGCAACAGGAATGCAGTCTAATTATGGTTTTGTGGGTCAAGTCTATGCATGCTGGACACATAAAGTGAGGAACAAAGAGATCGAATGCCTTCAGTCCGCTGGAATTCTCGTATCAGTCATTCATGGCAGGTAAAAAATCATGTCTGTTAATAGCTATGAAACTGAAGACTGACACATCCAAATCTGTAAAGTTTGTGCACATAAACGTGTTTCTAACACCTACCATTTATTGCATAGAGATATTTTAACTCGTCATTGATGGATGACTGATTGGTTTTCGATGATTAGGCACGATGTTATTGCTCAAATATACCATGCTAAAAGACTTGCAGAGAAGCTGTATCCTGTTGCTAGAATGGTAGATCTCCATGGAGGTCATTTAGTCAGTCGTGAGAGACCCGAAGAGGTATAAGTTTTTATCTGGACCAATCTAAATTGTGTTTTTCACTGTCTAGCTGGTTCCCAAGAAACTATCTCGTTGGTAGAGGCTTGGGTTCCCAGGACCTACCCTAAAGTATACTCTTGGAGGTCTCCTTGAAGGAGCTTAACTGTAGAATTCTTTGTTGTCTCCTGGGTCCGGGCCTTGGGAAAGGTGCAGGTGCCCTCGAGTATATAGTAGGACGAAACTCCGATTATTTGTTACCAGAAAAAACTGTCTGGCTGACAACAACCACTGATAGCCAACATTTGTTTCTGTGCGAAAGTTCAGGTAAACCAAGCTCTGCTCGACTTAATCAGAGCCTCAGAAACGAAGCTGAGTCCACATGACTGGACAAACTTGCCAAAGAAAAGCTCATGTGAGAATTTTTCTTCTAATAATCCTCTGTTTCTCTTTGGTTCCTCGAAAAATGCTGAAAAAGCTCTTCTTTCTAACAGGTTGGATGGAGGAGAGAATGTCATTGGTAACACTGAAGTCTGATGGAGGAAGCAGTGTCTCATCCAAACCTCTCTTGTTGGAGAGATTGTATCTTTTCTTCTTGTATCTCTTTGGTCTGATTCTTTTGGCGTTCGAGTATCTCCGAAACACCCTCAAAGGCTTGAAACCGGTCCGAGTTGGAGCCTCTCTTACCTGAACAAGCATTCCAGTGTCTCTAAATTTTTTCAGGTGAGTTGTTTGATTATCTCAACAAAGGCTCAATAAATAATAAAGGACTTAGAGAGAGTAGATTCAAATAAAATGGCTACTTGCTTAAGAACCAATATTCAATTAGTTACCTGCTAACCAAATATAATAGAGTTAGATGATTGCTTATTAAAACTAATTGAGGTACGTGGAAACTGGTTCAAATAGCTCACATGTAAAAATTATTGAACTTTACTTCCATTGAACTCAAATTACAAGAGATCTCAAAGTTGTTTTTTTTTTTTGCTTCAACTTTGTTGCAGGGCATGTTCATATTTTCTATCTGATGGGCAATGCTCCAATCACCAGAGTGAAGATTGGGAATGAGTTCCCTTAAGTAATAGTAATACCATGTAACTCACCACTAAACAACAACAAAAAAAAAGATATCAAGAGCTTGAAGTCAAAGCAGGCTCATCCGAACGGTAATTAAGTAATAGAAATAATAGCTTGAAGTCAAAACAGGCTCATCCGAACGGTAATTAACATGTATTCTCGACTTGAAGGTCCAGGTTTGAATCCTTTAAGCTCAAATATTGTTGTTGTACTATAAAAGAACCTCTTACAAAGAGAGAAATCAAATAGAGATGGACTCCAGTTGAATGAACAAATAATATAGTTTGTGGAAAGAAAAACATGGAAGGAAGAAAGGGAATCTAAAAAGAACAATAATAGAGAGAGATTGAATTCAAATTGTGTGATGAAGTGTAATTTAAGCAATGTATAACCAAAAAATGCCTTTGGATTATACCAATATGCTCATTCCAATTTAATTCCATAATAGGCCTTTATTAACCAACCTGAAATCAAGTGGTTTGGTTTGAAACCGAGCCGAACTAATGAGTACTGGCTCAATTGGTGTTTCAATATTTTGAGTGTTGAACGAAATCGTCTAATCATCATTTTAGTTTACATTAAATTATATAATTAACAAGATTTAGTTATCTTAGGGGCTGTTTGTTTTGCATATTTAGGTAGGATTTAGTTTTAGGATTTATTAACTCCTCTTTCGAAAACCTACATCCAAACGAGTTTTTACTAACTCTTCCTCATTTTTACTTTTAAAAATAACTCTCATTTCTAACCATTCATTTTTAATCTTTCATTTATAACTACTCAATCATTTCTAATCACTCATTTTTAATCATTCCTTTCAAATTAATCAAAATAATTCATTTTTAATCATTTTTTTTAACTACTAAAAATAATTACTCAGTTTAGATCTATATCAAAACAAGATTTTGACTCTTACTGCTCAACTCTTCAATATCAACTCTTCAATATAACTTCTTTAACCTAAATCCTACCTAAATATGTCAAACAAACTCCCCTTTAGAGATTAGAAGTAAGCATTATTGAAATGTCTAAAAATAACATAGGGTCCAATTTCATGACTAAAAATGTGTTCTTTCCTTTTATGGCGTTTCTTACCCTTTTAGCACAAGATTAATCTTCTTAAAGATATATAATATCAAGTATGTCTTAAAAAAAAAAAAAGTGTATATATACATATATATCACGTATGTCTTTGAATGTAATTGTCATATCAATTTTTTCAACAAAAAATATTTTTTCTAGATAAATTTGAAAGTTGAGAGTTTATCAAACAAATTTAAAATTAAAGAGTTAAAATGGAAACTTTTTAAAAATTTAGAAACCTACCAAATGAGGGGCAAATTCAATAATTTAGATGTGTTTGATAATCATTTTGATTTTTTTTTTTTTTTTTTTGCAATTTAAACTTATTATTCAAACTTCTTACCATATGTTCGAGTTAACTAATATTCAAAAACAAAAATAAATTTTTAGAATTTATTTATCTTTTGTTTACAAATTTTGATTTTAGTTTTTAAAATATAGGTAAGAAGTAGAAATTCAAATAAAACCAAATCTCAAAAAAAATAAACATAAAATAATATAATTATTATAAATTTAAATTTAAAAAAAAATGAAATAGTTATAAAAAAGGTTTATAAAAAGATTCCAAACTTTGGAAATTGTGAGATTTAAACCAAGGTAAGAAAAATATGGAATATCGGAATATTACGACAAAAAGTTAAAAAAGGAAAACAAAAATAATAATAATAAAAAATCATAAAATCGAATTCATCGTTTGACCTGGAATGGCCTCCACACAGAGCGAGCGAAGAGGTGGAAGAAAAACACCAAGAACACGCACCCAGTTTCTTTGAAATCCGCTAATTCCATTCATATCCAACTTCAATTTCTCAATTCTTCACTCAATTCAGCCTCCGGCCATGTTTCACCAAAACAATATGCAGGTATCTCTCCTTTTCCTTTTACATCATCTCTGTTAGATTTCTGAGAAATCGTGTGAGAATTTTCCTTTACAGCAATTTGGAGGCTCGTGTACTCGTAGAACTAGAATTTTCCTCTGTATTGTTTGATTTCACCTCTTACCCTGCATTTTTAATCTGGGGTTTAGTAAAGAAATGGAGGGCTGTTGTTGGGTTCTTCTTTGTTTATGATAATTTATGAAGAAATTGAAGCTGGGGTGTTGATTGATATAAACAGAAAACGTGAGATAAAAACACAGTGATTTAAGTGGTTCAATTACTGTGTATTAGCTACGTCCATGAATAGAGAATAGAACAATTTTATTAATGGAGATGAGAGTACAAAACGTAGGTCAAATTGGGGTTAGCTCAAATACATAGATGCCCAAATATGAAAACATAAACCCAAAGACCCAGACTAAGTAATCGTGGGTATCATAGTTCAAAGCATATTTCAACTGTTTATGTTTGCTTTAGCTTATAATTGTACTCGTACTTGCAGTTGGCTATTCGGATACCGTCAGCGCCCGCCCAAGATTCTTCACAGTATATGCAAGTCGATCAGAGCGACAAGTCTTTAGTGGGGAAGGGTGATATGCAAAATGGGGGCTTCACACATGCGGAATACATCTTCAACTTCTCCAAGGTGTTGTCTTACTCATCTGGGTTTTTTTTTTTCTTCAATTCGTTGCTTCTTTTCATGCACGATTGATTTTGGATTGTGGTTGTGTGGATAAATAATGCTCACGTGTGGGAACGTGTGTGTAGACTCTTGGTTCACAGTGGTTTCTTCCTTTTATATGGTTCTAGCTAGTAAATTTAGAGTTTCATGCATTATTGGCTTGATTCCTGCAGAAACTTGAAGAGGATCTTCAGACGTTTGGAATGAAAATAAAACAGCACGAGGATAACATTAAGTTTCTCAAGACTCAGAAAAACAAATTCGACGAATCCATCCTTGATTTGCAAGGTATTTTGTTATTGCTGTGAAGTGAATTTGTTCCAGAATTGAGAGATGTGGGCAATGTATAGAGCTTGCGATCATTTGTCATTAACTGTATGGCAAGCATTGCATAAAACAGGATCTATTACTCAAAATATTTTCTCATTTCAATTTCAAGCATGCATACGGTGATTTTTCTTTCTTTCTTTCTTTCTTTTTTATAGGAAACAAAAAATTTCATAAACTTTCGCTTTCTTAGTATTAGATTCTTTGACATGTAGTGTTGGTTTTCTTTTCCTTGCACGGTTTTTGTGTCAGAGCTTATTTGCACTCCCTTGTCTTTTGTTTTTTTATCCACTTAGAATTGTCATTCAGTTATTCTAGGCAAGTATCATTCTTCTGGCACACCTGTGGCTGAAAACGAGGTTCATTCCCGTCCTCAAAGTGAAGCGGAAACAATGGAACAGATTATGCGACAGGAAAAGTCTGCTGCAGGCATTATATGCACATTGGGAAATCATCATGGTATTCAGGCTTACAACATTATGTTGACTAAGGATGTATTGGGTGTTGTTGCTCGACTTGGAAAAGTCGATGATGATAAGCTTAGCAGGTCTATCTATTATCCACTAATTTATCTTATTTTATTTTACTCCATCTATTTGGGAATGCGTTTTTTGTGATACTATTAAATCTCAAACTGATGCTCCATGCCTTTTTCCTTCAGGTAATTGTGTGTGTCTTGAGTTTGTATTACATCTCATTTGGTTCATTATATTGAGTTTAACTGTCCAAAAAGAAATGATGCAAACCCACCATTTTTCTATTTGTTTTATCGAGCGAGCAGTACTGTAAAACAGCTTTTGGTAGGCCCAAATGGATCAGATAATTTTGTTGTTGTTGTTGTTGTTTTTGGTTGTCAAACTTTTGAAGAGTTGCTTAAACAATTAGAATTTTAAATCTAATTCATCACCTAAAGGTGGATGTGGAAGCATGATCTTTGATGTTGTTCTAACTACTTTATTTTCCATTGGCCTTCCGTTTTTTCGTTTTATGAAATGCTTGTTATTATAGAAGACATGTATTACAAAATCAAACAAACAATATAAATAGTTTTGTACTTGCGTGCTTTTTAATAACATTTCAATTGCAGACTGCTCTCTGAGTTCTTGGGATTGGAAACCATGCTGGCAATTGTCTGTAGAACATATGATGGAGTTAAGGCGCTAGAAATGTATGACAAGGAAGGTTGCATAAACAAAAATTCTGGCCTTCATGGTCTTGGTGCTTCAATTGGGAGGAACTTGGATGGCCGGTTTCTCGTAATTTGTCTTGAACATTTGAGGCATTAGTCTTACATGCTGTCTCTGTTTGAAATTCTGGAGTTTTAAGCTTGTAAACATTGTTGGGAGATTTTATTTATTTTGATTTAATCTATGATAATTTTAAAAGTATATATATATATATTTATTTTTTTTTGCAGACCATATGCTGGTGATTTTATTGCTAACGATCCACAAAGGAGGCTTGACCTTATAAAGCCAAGATTACGGAACGGGGAGTGTCCACCTGGCTTTCTTGGCTTTGCTGTTAACATGATTGACATCAATAGCGCACACCTGTTTTGTTTCGCAGCCAATGGATATGGCCTCAGGGAAACCCTGTTCTATTCTCTCTTTTCTCGTCTTCAAGTATATAAAACAAGAGCAGACATGCTTCAAGCTCTGCCTTGCATAAGTGATGGTGCACTTTCTTTAGATGGAGGAATAATTAAGGCTAATGGTCTTTTTTGCTTGGGCAATCAGTATGAAGTTCTCTTTCAAAATTGTATTTCAAGTTTGTCTGAATCATTTAGTAGACCATGTTATAGAGTTAAATCTCTCTTTTCATATGTTAATTGCCTTTTGCCAATTAATCTAATTGGGTGCCTATATATTGACTGACTCCTCTTCTCAAAGACTCAAACTATAGAAAACATCTTAACATTTTTTCGCTAGTGAAATGTTTAAGATTCCAAGTGATGATTCTTCCTACTGTGAAATGTCATCTATCATTTTTTGAAAATCCCTGATGCAAAACTGTGTAATGGTGCCAGGCTTGGTCTTAAATTTTCAGAAACAAAAACTGGATTTTCGTTATGGCTTGTAGACTTAAAAGTTGGATTTTTCTTTCCCCCCCAAAAAATAGAAGTTGAATTTTTAGTGTTATCTTAGTCTTTGCATGTTTGATGTCAGGGACGATATTCAGTTGAGATTCCCAAAGGCCTCAACGAAATCAAGCCTACCTGAAAGTTACATTGAATCTGAGAGGCAGATTAAAGAGCTCAAGTGGAAAAAGGAAAACATGGCTGAAGATATAAAGAGAGAACAAGCATTGCTGGACAATTCTAAGCTCGGTTTCGAAAGGAAAAAGGCAGAGTTTCTAAAGTTCCTGACTGAAAGCTCATCATACGCAGCTCAGGTGAGATCTAAAGCTTAACGAACAATTACTATAATTGGTTCACAATTGCCTTTGATTCAGAGATAAAACTTGAGGCTTAAATGTTCTTAAACCACAACATTTCAAGTCAATCAAAATAGATGATGTTTTTTTTTTGAGATTCTGACACTCTTCTCTGCTTCTCCCTTTTTCTACTCTCCTCTGTTGAGTAAAGACAGCAGTGTATTGAGGTTGTGAACTCAATCATTGATCTTCTATCATTTATATTCTTTTACTTCTACAACTTTATTCATAGAAATAAGGTTTGAGGTTCGAGACTCATCATTGATCTTCTATCATTTGTGACAAAAATTTGTAGACATCTCCCATGTTCATTTCTTTGATGTCTGACCTAGTGGAGCGAAGCTCTGATCTCCCAGTTTCCAAAAAAAAAAAAATCATAGAAATTAGGTAGTGGATGGGGATCCCTTTGCTCAGTTGGAGCTTACAGAAACACCCCGAAAAAAAAAAAAAAAAAAAAAAAAATCTAAAATTGCAAAAGAGGTTGTGAAGGGCATTCCAATTAGATATATGGGCAACTGAAGAGGTAAAGTTCCTTTGAATCCAAATGGATCATCGAAGAGCTGTAATAGTACATCTCCTAATCACTAGCTTTACTGTTCATGAAAGAATCTTCATAAGCCCAATCCAATCTGCAATGTCTTTTGGACAATGGAACCAATCCCGAATTTACAAGGAATGCCATATCAATGCCAAATCACAGTGAATTAACAAATGATTCATCCTTTTGCATAAATAAGGATTTCTTTTTGGGATCTTATTCTTTCTTCTTATCTTGCGCATTGTTGCATGTAAATAACAATGTGAAGAATTTAAGTTTTTTCGGTATGGTACCGCTCCAAACTATGAGCGGATTGCTCAATTTTTAAACCTTGGTTGTCAAATTAAAACCTGTTGATCTGCAAGAAAACTTCCAGAATTCTCCATCAACCAAACAACCTTGTTCTCAGCTGGCCCTATTACCCTAGCGGCAAGTTTCTTACTGAGATGAATCCAGTTTGACACCACTCTATGAGACATTTCTTTTCTGAGTCTTAAATTTCAGTTTTAAATCTCAAAAGATCAACTCTCTTTTACTGCCAGAGATATATTCGTCAAAATTTAGTGAATAAATAAGTTGGAAGATAACCATTTGGTTTTTTTATTTTGGTTTTCGATTCGATTCTGGTCACCTATCTAGGAATTAGTTTTTTACGGGTTTTCTTGACAACTAAGACCCCATTTGATAACCATTTGATTTTTTATTTTGGTTTTTGAAATTTAAACTTATTTTACTCAAATTTCTTACCATCATCTTTCCTTAAACCCAAAATTTCAAAAACAAAAACAAGTTTTTGGAATTTTTTTTTTTTTCCTTCCAAATTTTGGTTTGGTTTCTAAAAATATAGGTAAAATGTAGATATTCAAGTAAGAAAAAAACATATAGTAAGGTAGTTGTTGTAGGCTTAAATTTCAAAAACTAAAAATTAAAAATAAAATGATTATCAAACGGGGCCTAAGTGTTATAAGGTCATGCAGTCTCTCTCTTGAAAATAGTCGAGGTGCATATAAATAATAGGAAGATTTTGGATTTGGTGTTGAAACCTGATATACTCGCTGCTTATAGTCCCGAACTTTGTGTTAACACTGGTATAATTCTTATTTTGATTGTGAAATGACAGCTACAACTCTCAGCCAAGCCGGAGAGGTTGACGCCACGATGATTCGCGGTAGCGAACCAAGTCTTCCATTGAACAACTTGGGGAAGAAGGAGCAGTCAGCTGCAATATTTAAATCTGAGAAAGTGCATATGCTTCCTATTGCATTTTTTAGGTACATTTCTTATCTTATGGCTTCGAATTTCAAGGAAATGGGAAATAGGCTGCGACATTTGTAGTTCCTCACTAGCATAGGCATTTTTTAGTGCTTGCTGTCTAGATTTATTGAATGAAAACTAATGTTCTTTAACTTAAAAGACAATGGTTCTCTTGCCTTGGATGGCAGTTTGTATTGGTCAACTTTATCTCAGTAAAAAAAAAAGAAGCCCATTTTACTTTACTATCTTTTTTTTTTAATGGAAAACGGTAACAACTTTCATTGATGAATGAAAAATGTACAAAAAGATGCAAATAAATTAGTTACAAAAACTGTGCCAATGAGCCAAAAGAGATGTAATACTATAATCCTTAAATGGTGATCAAGAATAAAGTTAGTAATGGATTCCAATAAACCATCCCTATATGATAAAAGTTGGGTTAGAAATGTCAATTAATATATATATATATATATATATATATATATATATATATTTGAAGTTTAAAAAAGTTTTCCAAAATGAAACCCAAGTTTCCTAGGTGAAAGCCAAATATTTTAACCTCTGGACGACAATGGATAGAAAGTTAATCTTAGTATATCTTAATTCGTTAAGACATTATCCTTATACTCCATGCTATTGTGAAAAAAAATATATAAATTTTAATTTGATTTTGCTATTGTGAAAAAAAATATATAAATTTTAATTTGATTTGTGTGAGTGGTAAAATAACAATGCTTAGACTGTGTATCGATATGTAGAAATTTTTGTATCCATTCAATGTTTGACGAGGAGATGGAAAGCACAAAACTAAAAGAAAAAAAGTGGAAATTACTTTTTACTGTTTTCGAAATAGGTTTCCATTGTTGAAGATTTCTATTTTTCTTCTTATTATTATTATTTTACTTTTAAATATTTTAGGTTAAATTATAAATTTGATCCTTAGTTCATATAATTCAAAGAAAAAATTTGAATTTAACTCTTATGGTTTTAAATACTGGAATATGGTTTTAAATACTGGAATTTAATTCTATGATCTAAAATTTTTTTTAAATTGTTGACGAATTTAATAAGTAGAAGTGTATGATTGGACATAACAATAACATCATTTGGCATAATAAGTAACTTTCATGTATTTAATTTATCAATTATTACAAACTGACAGATACTTTTTTAGATTTTATCAAATCTTAAAAATTAAATTCTAAGTTTTAAAATAATGTGAATTGGACTCTAGCTTTGATCCAGTCATATGGACTAATTTTAGGTTTTAAAGTCAGAGATATTAAATTATAATTTTCTTTAAATTATAGGGATCAAATCTATAATGTATCTCATGTTCTCATTGTTTTTAAAATCATTGTAACTAAAACTTAGTTCGATTGATGTGATATATGACTTGATAATTGGATTCAAATCTCTCACTTATATATATTGTTAAAAGAAAACAAATCATATTTTTTAAAGGTTTTTTTTTTTTTTAAATATATATATTCCTAAAAGTGATAATACGCATTTAGAATGGTTTGGTTGATTTCACCTTAATTCACTGACTTATTTGACATACAAAAATTTATTACACAATGAAAATGGTTATCATTCCAAGTGAGTTCGACTCTTCTTAGTAAAATAGTTACATTTATTTTTATTTTTGTAAAACCACATTTTATATTTATTTAAACCTAAGATAAAATTGCGAGTATATGTTTCAATTTGATAAATTAACCGTGTCAAAATTAATTTCGAAGCTACACTTTTTTGTTGACATTAACATAAACATGTAAGAATTGGTGAATTATAGGTGGAACAAAGTTCAAGAAAAGTCAATATTTTTATCTCAAAACAAAACAAAAAACAAAAGACAATATTTCGATTTTTTTTTTTTTAAAGACAATATTTTGATCAATGTTCAAAATTGAAAGTTGCAGTCTAGTTATGCACATACTTTAATGTCGATTTCCTACTAATTATTAGAAATTATTGCAATAATATTTTTTTTGTAAGAAAGAAAAACAATAATATTGTAATTATAAATAATTGTGAATATTTTCTTAATTTGATATTTTTGAGTATTCAAACTATTTTACACGCATTTCGACTATCTTAAATGATATATCATCTTATTTTATAATATTTTAGATGTTAATGAAATTTATATAAAAATTAATTTATAAATAAATGATTAATATATATATATATATATATATATATATATATATATATGAGTGTTTGGACGAGATTATTCACACATGCACTATTGTCATGTAACTACGTGAACCTACAACATTTAAATGTTAAGAAAATTTATAGAAAATGTATTCCTAATTTAATGGTTATAAATTGAATCTATCAATTCTTAATTACTTAAAACCCTCACCACCACAATGGCGCACTTCAACGATATGGATTTAACCTTTTTTTTGTTTTTTTTAAGTATATGGTTATGTTTGTTTTTTGGACATTTGGATCGGTTAATAACCGCCCCTCAACAACCTCTCGTTTATTTTTTTGTAGTAAACATTCACTCTTAATTCATCTTCAACCACTCTTTAACCACTCGTCAAACCCTCTATTAAATCTCTATTTTTTATTATTTTTTTTTTTTATCAAATCTCACATTAAATTTCACCAAACATATCTTTTAATCTCTACTAACGTCAATATTCAAATGTCTTTCAAAAAGTAATTTAAACTCTATCGAAAAAGTCAATAGTGTATTGGCTTGGTTCATTGGTTATATTCCATTTTAATTCTACGCTCCTCAACAACCCCTCCTTTATTTTATTTTTTTGTAGTAAACAACCACTCTTAACCTCTTTTCAACCACTTTTCAAACCCTCTATCAAATCTTTATTTAATAAAAAAAAGAACTTTTTTTTTTTTTTTAATCAAATCTCTCATTAAATTTCATCAAACATATATTTTAATCTCAACTAACGTCAATATTCAAATGTCTTTCTAAAAGTAATTTTAACTCTATCGAAAAAGTTAATAGTGTGTTGGCTTGGTTCATTGGTTGTATTGCAATTTAATTCTACGTTCGAGGATTCGATTTTAAAATGAATTATCTTATAAAAAATTATTAATTAATAATAATTTTAATTCATACAAAACCCCATTTTTTTAATAAAAAGTTTCCCATAAACATATTTCTTAAACTATGAAAAATTAATAAGAATAAATTTGTAAATAAAATATAGTAATAAATTAACAACAAATACTAAATTTTAGCTTTATTATCATTATAAATATTAAAACTTGACATTTAAAAGTAAAATAATCAAAATAAAACAAAATTGAAAGTAAATAGACTAAAATGACTTTTTAGTTGTTTTTTTCTAAGCAGTTAATATTTTAAAAAATAATTAAAACAATAAACAAAATTTAATCAAGATAGGCAAAGGAAAGAAAAATAAATAAGTATTTTGAAGTTACGAGTTTTTCTTTTTTTATGTATGTGATAGGAAACAAATATTTTAACTAATATATAATATATTTTGTTTGCTTAATAAGGTCATCATATCCTACTATTTCCTATTTCTTTATTTTCTAGAATAATATATTTTTATAAGTTTCACGTAAATATTTTTTCTGTACTCTCTTAATAATTGACATTTTAACGATCTATTCAATGATAAATTTAGTTAAAAATTTTAAAATTACTATTGTTTGTTTTATTCATGTTACTAATATGTTTAGTAACAAAATATAAAACTAAAAGTTGGTTGATAATTCAATATGATAGTTTTTTATTGTATTAGGAGTATATATGTGAGTCTATGAACTAAAATATCATGAATTTGAATTATTATTCAACTAAAAAACATAAAAATACTTTTTAAAATCAATTAACAATAATTGAGGTGAATAATTAAAATTCATAAATTTTTAATCAACCACATTTTCAAAAAATGAAAAGAAAACAAATGTATCAACCAGTATTAACTCCAATCCCCAAACAAGTAGTTGATTTTTCCACTACTTTTAACCTCAATCCCGAAACGAGTAGATAACCACTTCTAACTACTATTATTCACTTCTTTTCTCTCCACTCCACTCTTTTTTACAAAAAAAAAAAACAAAAAAAAACAAACGCATCCTATATAGGTTTAACGTATTCGTGTTTGGTTTCAAAATCATATTAACTAGGTCATGGTTGACATAATTTAGCATAATTTAAAAACAAACAACCATTTATTATTATTATTATTTTACATTACCCGCCGTATAAATATTTGCTTAAGTAAATTATTTGAAAATATTTGTTATGCTTTTCTAACAAATTATTTGATGCCCACGAGGTTCATTGTCAAATTAAAATGACGTGGACAAATTTTTATCCACGTGGTGTAGCCGACTGAAGAGGTTTTTATTATTATTTTTAAATAATATAATATAATATTTTTAGGGTGTTTTGGAATTTGTTTTTTGCCACATTTATGTTTTATAATCAAGATAAGGTTGTCTCATGTATGACTGATAGGCCATTTCTCACATTTTTTTATATTTTGTGAATTTAACCATTTTTTATTTAGTTTTTTCCGTGTAAATTTAGTAACACTCTTTACTAAATAAGAGTTAAATATTAATTTTTATCGACGAACTTATGAATGTGATATGAACTAGATTAACATTAAATAATGTAACAAATGTGTAATAAAAAAATTAATGAAACTAACGAGCCACCAATCTTTTCAATAACACAACATAGTTGAATATAGAATAATTTATGTCCATCTCGACTATTCTTACAAAATTTAAATATGTGACACAACAATAATTAAAAAAAAAAAAATTTCCAACCTATGATTATTAATGTCCTAAGCTACTATTCTTATTAACAACTAAACAATAAGTTAATTTACTTGTGGATTATAATAAATTTGATGTTAATCCATTTTAAAATTACGGTCACAAATTTGATCCGAAAATCGATATTTGACTTTCATATTATTTGATAGTAGTTATGACTTGTATGTAAAGTTTTGTTGGTTCTCCATAGGCCAATTTGTACTAAAAAAAAAAAACTTGTGGATTATAATAAATTTATTTTATGAAAAACAAATTACACCATTTTCATAGTTGCTCTTGTTTGGCTGCCGTCTTTATGAAGTAAAAACTTGTGGGGAAAGTTATTCTATTTCTGTTTACATTTGAGATAAAGGAAAAAGGGATAAACAGTGAATTAATGGGGAATTTTTCTTTCTCTATATCTTGTGATTATGATGCATTAAGAGCGAATTAGCACACAGAAAGAGACAGAAAAAAAGGTTAGTGGATTATCAGTTTCATTTCATTCTGGATTTTGTAATTATTGATCGTTTTTTGCTCTTTGAACTCATTTCTAATTGCCCTTGATGTTGATTAGCAATTCTTTAAACGACAAAACCCCTTTTCCCACAAATCAATTTGGGATTGGAGTTGAGCTTTTCCCCTTTTCTTCCCTTCACTAGAACAAAGTTTTCTTCAATCCCTTTTCCCAAAATCAAGTGGGTCATTTTCACTTTAACGAATTTGATTGCTTTGTATTTGATATATTACACTGTCTGGAATCATGGGGTTCTTGTTGTTCCTCGAATTTTAGGTTTTCAATTTGGAAGGTCAAACGTTTTTGGGAAATTGCTGTTTTCGAGGAATCTGAATAATTCTCATCGGTTTAGTGGTTGATCGTTTTCGTCATCTTCTCAGGTTTGATCGATTTGTTCGAATCGAAGCCTTGATGAAAAAGTGCTTCTACTTTTGATGTTGAGTTTTTTGTTTTATCATTCATTTTTAAGATTCTTATTCGTGGTGGATTTTGTTCCAACTGAAAAAGTGTTGGGATGAACTTTCATTGCATTTGATTGGATCCCTTACTCTTTTGATTCTTGAGGAGCATCTTAAAATGTAATTATTTGTTAATTACAGTCCATGATTTTCTTTTAATTTTCTGTGTTTGGCTGTTGAGGAACTCAGAAATTTTGGGACTACAAATCTTTAATCTGTCATGTGTTTTCATTTTCTATAGGTTGTGGAGAATCATGTTCTATCTGAAACAGAACTTTGCTAAGGTATTTATCTTATCTTGAGATTTCTGTTAATTTTGACTTATACATTTGCACTATCATGTGATCTTTGCCCCATTAGTTGGTAACGAACAACTAAAAGTGTATCCATTCTTAAGTTTGCTTGATTCCTTTTGCTGCTTTTGCTTTTAAAAGTTCCGATTTGAAGCTAAATTTCAAGCAATTCTATGATTAGCATTAATCTTGAGCTCTACGAAATCACAATTGGAAATGTTGGATAACGCTTAGCTATGAAGTATGAAATTGTAGTTATTTTTAATTGATTGAATGGCCATGTATCTGATTTTGGGTCAAATGTGTTTTAAACTCATTTAGAGCCATTATATTCAAAGGTTCCTTGATCTGAAAATTCTGTGCAACCTTCTCTGGCTTCCCTGTATCAATCTCAATCAGGCATTCTTTTGATCTCTCTTCCCTCCATTTTTTTCTTCTCATTCTTCTGATTGATGTATATCCGCTTTCATATCTAATGAATATTAATAATCATAGTAAACAAGACATGTCCGAAGGGGCGGCCTTGTGGGTAGAGACTTGGGGTCTTCAAGGTATACTCCCTTGGAGAACCCAAGTTCAAAACCCACGTGTGAACTTAATTGTAAAATCTCTGGTTGTCCCAAGGGGCGAGTCTGGGTATTGCGACAGGCACGGGTGCCCTCGGGCATGCATAGTGAAGCTCCGATTCTTGGTTATAAAAAAAAAACAATAGTTTTTAAAAAGAAAAATCTGCATTTCTCTCTTTTTATTATATATATATTTTTTTCACTAACCAAATATAGATTATTTTGTTTCTTCTTTAGCCTGCTAAGGTTCTGTTTGGTTGTAATCCAGTATGTTCGGTGTAATGCAATCTGTTGACCGGAACACCAAGCAAAATAATTTGAAGCGCTGAAAGCGATTCCCATACAACATGACTGTTACTAACTCAAGTGTTGCTCAGAGTTTAGATGACACTTTCCTTTTTCCGGTTGAAGAGATTGTGCAATATCCATTGCCAGGATATGTTGCCCCGACTTCGATTACTTTCAGTCCAGATGATAGTTTTGTCACTTACTTGTTTAGTGCTGATTCTACCTTAAATAAGAAGGTCTTTGCTTTCAATCTCAAAACTTGCAAACAGGAGTTGATTTTCAGTCCTCCTGATGGTGGGCTGGATGAGTGTAATATTTCACCAGAAGAGAAATTGAGGAGAGAAAGATTGAGGGAACGTGGTTTGGGAGTAACTCGGTACGAATGGGTGAAAACAAGCAGCACCAAAAGGAAAGCAATTATGGTGCCTCTTCCTGCTGGGGTTAGCTCTTTGTTTTTAAATCTCTTTGAAGTTATTGTACATTTGTACAATTAATCTGATATGACCCCTTTACCCCTTTTTATTAGTTAGAGGTTAGTTATTCAATTATTTAGTTAGTTGGAGGGGTTAGTCCTCTAAATAGATTGGTTTAGGTTCTGTTAAGCATGTATTGAATACTTGTAATACTTGGTGTAGTATTGTTGAATGAAGGGGTGGTTCCGTTGAGTGAATCATTTGTGGTCTTTGTTTGATGAGGTTCTAACATAATCTTTTTTTGTCAAAATATTATTTGAAATGGAGAAACTTAATATCTGATCAATGAAGCAAACCATTAATTCATAGATTTTTAATCCAATTACTTCATTTAGCAATACAAACATCTTCATAATGCTTTTTGTTAGTTGATATGATTAAATTTGCCCTAACTCATCAGTTTAAGCCTTTGGATTAATTGGTGATTTAACATAATTCAATATGGTATTAGAGCAGGAGGCCATAGCTTGATATCTATGTACTTGACATTCTCCCTCTATGCAGATTTATATTCAGGATTTTCTTGGCTCAATGCCAGAGCTTAAGCTTCCGAGTAAACCCTCTTCACCGATCGTGGATCCACATCTCTCACCAGATGGATCCATGCTTGCATTCGTTAAAGATGGGGAACTTCATGTCATGAACCTAACATACAATGAAGTGATACAGCTGACTGTTGGTGCTAACAGAAACATTTCGGTAAATCTACATTCTTTGTGATCTCTAGTTTTCTATTGAAGCTAATTTTTCCATCTTTCTGCTTTTGGCTTGTGACATCTTGTGGCAAATGGAGTGAGCTGGACTCGAGGAATTAGAATCCTAGAGCTAGAGTTTGGTTGTCCTTTCATTCTTCATATGCACTTTGCTTACCGTTTTTTTATTTACAGTTCAGTAATTAGCTGTTTAAAGTTTTCTTTGACCATTTCTTGGGTTACGATGTTTTTCCATGTCGAGGGTTGACCATCATAAATTGGCCTATTAGTTGAGGAAGGTCTTGAAAACCCAAGAGGTTATGAGTTCCATCCGTGGTGGTCACCTACCAGGAAATAATTTTCTACGGGTTTCCTTGACGTCCAAATTTTGTAGGGTCAGGCAGTGTATCTTGTGAGAATAGTCGAGGTGCGTATAAAGCTGGTCCAGACACTCACGGATAAGGAAAAAAAAGAGTTATAAGAGTTTTTCTTTTTGATGGACTTAAAGTGATTTTAGGAGGAAAAAACAATTTGGTTAGGTTTTGGTTGGCATCTTGGTTGAAGAAGTTTGTTGTTTAACTTTAACTACAATGTTCATCTACATTACTGTTAAGTGGATTAAGTATGATATAAATTTTTAATGTTTCCACTTTTCGTTTTCCCCCTAGGTCACTAGAATCTGACGCTTACTTTTTTTTTTTCTCAACTGCAGAATGGAATTGCGGAATATATAGCTGAGGTGAGGTTATCAGCATCTGTTTTTCACACTGAATCTTGAAATTATTCTTTCTTGGAAGCCGAAGGAAGTTAATTTTTTCTATTGGAAAAGAGTAGAATTAATTAGCGATCGTCAATGGTGTCTGTTTTTTTTTTTTTTTTTTTTTTTTAATTTGAGATTGTAATTTGAAATTTTTTCACAATTTTATGAACGTTCACTTTTTTCAGGAGGAAATGGATCGGAAAAATGGTTACTGGTGGTCACTAGACAGCAAATATATTGTGTTTACACAAGTTGATACTTCTAATATTCCTCCCTTTAGAATCATGCATCAAGGTAAAAGCTCGGTTGGTTCGGATGCACAAGAAGACCATGCTTATTCATTTGCAGGAACTTCCAATGCTGTTGTTCGTCTTGGCGTTGTCTCTATTGCTGGGGGTTCGATTACTTGGATGGATCTTATTTGTGGAGTAACCGAGGAAGAGGAATATCTAGCCCGAGTCTGTTGGATGCACGAAAATGTTCTCATCGCTCAGATTCTTAATAGGTTACATACCAAGCTGAAAATTCTCAGGTTTGATATCAAGACAGGCCAGAGAAAAGTTTTGCTGGTAGAAGAACAAGATTCATGGGTTAACTTACATGAATGTTTCACACCTCTAGACAAGAGTATCAGCAAATATTCTGGGGGATTTATATGGGCCAGTGAAAAAACTGGATTTAGACATCTTTATCTGCATGATGGCCATGGGACATGCTTGGGGCCGATTACTGAAGGGGACTGGGTGGTCGAACAAATTGCTGGTGTCAATGAGGCAACCGGGCTAGTTTATTTTACTGGAACTCTTGACGGGCCTCTTGAATCTCATCTTTATTGTGCAAAACTAACTACTACAGGGAACGCACCGTTGGAGCCACCGGTAAGACTGACTCGGGGCAAGGGAAAACATGTCGTTGTACTCGATCATCGTATGGGAAAATTTATCGACATTCACGATTCCCTTGATTCTCTCCCGAGGGTGTTGCTCTGTTCCTTGAAAGATGGAAGTGCCATTTTGCCAATTTTTGAGCAAACACTTACAATTCCAAGGATTCAAAGGCTTCATCTTGAGCCTCCTGAGATTGTTGAGTTACAGGCCAGTGATGGGACATTGCTCTATGGAGCTTTATACAAGCCTAACGAGGCAATATTTGGACCACCGCCATATAAAACTATGATCATTGTGTATGGTGGTCCAAGTGTACAGCTAGTTAGTGATTCGTGGATAAATACGGTCGACATGAGAGCTCAGTATCTGCGTAGCAGAGGAATCTTAGTGTGGAAGGTTTGTATTTAACACATCTCTTTCCTTTGCCGCCAACTTTCCTTTCTATGTTAGACGAGATACCGACATGACTGATGTTCAATGACCTGTCCATGTTCACACCAGAATTGTGGTCTTATTTGTGTAAATGAACCATGTTCTCTGATTCCTTTTGATTTGCAGCTTCGTTATTTTCTTGAGTTTATTTGTTCATGTTTGTGTTGGATCATTAGTTTTTTTTTCTTTGAACATTCAACAAATTGTTCCAAATATGCTGGGAACTTTCGTCTGATATCATCCGGCATGGTTTGCTGATTGCAGTTAGACAACAGAGGAACCGCTCGACGTGGACTGAAGTTTGAAGCTTCTCTTAAATACAAGATCGGCCATATCGACGCAGACGATCAATTGGTTGGAGCGAAATGGCTCATCAGACAGGGTTTAGCAAGAGCTGGAGAGATTGGTTTATATGGCTGGAGCTATGGTGGCTTTCTCTCTGCAATGAGCTTGGCCCGGTTTCCCGATATCTATGGATGCGCTATATCTGGTGCTCCCGTTACAGCTTGGGATGGGTACGACACGTTTTACACAGAAAAGTACATGGGATTACCTTCTCGTGATCCAGAAGTTTACGAGCAAAGCTCGGTGATGCATCATATTGACAAGATGAGTGGGAGGCTGTTAATTGTGCATGGAATGATTGATGAGAATGTACACTTCAGGCATACTGCAAGGCTCGTGAATGCACTCATATCGAGTGGAAAGACGTACGAGCTACTGATATTCCCGGACGAACGACACATGCCTCGACAGCATCGAGATCGGATTTACATGGAAGAAAGAATCTGGGAATTCATACAGAGGAACTTGTGAGGTAATCTTATTATTGTTCATAGTCTTTGTTGTTACTAATAAATGGTATTTAATCCTATGAAACCCCACAGTTTTTCCCATGTGACATATTCCATGATGTGATTCACATCCCCCAATTTCGTCTCTACTGTTCGATTATGATTATTGTTATTATTTTCAATTTAGACCTTACTATTTTAAAAGCTGTAATTTCCTTTGGTTGTTCCATTTTGGTCTCTAATTTTTTTTTTTTCATAAAGGTTGATTTTGTAAGGTTAAACAGTTTGTCTCATGAGAATAATCAATATTTCTTTTTTTTAATAACAAATGGGCATTTCAAATGAAATTAGTCTCACCTCAAAAACAAAAATAGACCAAGAAGAATGGGAAACATAAATTTCACTAAATAACTTATTTGTTTTTTTCTTAGAAAGGATGATAAGTGGAATGTTAACTTGGTAGATTAGTTACAAAAACAGACCAAGAAGAATGGGAAACATAAATTTCACTAAATAACTTATTTGTTTTTTTTTTTTTTTGAAAAAACGGATGAGTGGAATGTTAACTTGGTAAATTAGTTGTAATCTAATTCAATTTTATGGTCTTAGGTTTGATTTTGAAAATTGATATTTGACTTTCATCTTATTTTAGAGAAGAAGTGTCATCTATGTAGAATTTGTGGTTTTGTTTCTCAATTTAAACTTTAAAAGAATTATGATTAGTTCATGTAAATGCTCATTTCCAAATTTGAATAATGGAATCTTACCTCTCACTAGCCTGAGACTGACATGATCCATGAGGGGAGAATCATAAACAATTTTATTATAGGAGATTGGCTTGGACCAGGTCTACCAAATGAACCAATTCATCTTTTCGCTTCCGTTACAACTACATTCGAGACTCGAACTCGGAATTAGTTGGAAGAAAAACAATTTGTCGATATTGTGAAATATCGACTTGTATGAAAATCTATGGATAACTTATTTTAGGATGCATAAGAGTTTGAATATTTTGGATGAGCAAGAATTAGATGTAGATTATAGAACTCATAAAGCAACATTGTTAGCTCATTAAAATATTTTGCAATTGTCAAATGGAGCTTTACTCACCTGGTACATTCAAATCTTTGTTAAAGGTGAAATTAACTATTAATATATTTTTTCTTTGAAATAAGGGTATATATA
>JBBMKA010000030.1:8622435-8633463 GCA_037833695.1 Sechiopsis laciniata | reverse complement strand
TCGTTCCTCTCTCAAATCCTTGACGCCAATTTCTTCTCATCTCAGAAACCGGCCATGTTTAACTCCAACAATATGCAGGCATTTCTCTTGCTCTCACTCTCCTTTTCCTTTCCTTTTACACAGTTCTTTTGTTTCTCAAACATATATCTGATTCAATTTTCGATTCAACCAATTCGGAGCCTTCTCTAATCCTACAACTACTATTTTCCGCTGTATTGTTTGATTTCCCCACCCCCCTGCATTGCTTGAGGGCTAATGTTGTGTTTCTTTGTTTATGATGATGATCTATGAACAAATTGGAAGAAATTGTTTCTCTTTTCTGGAATTTCTCGACGGCGTTGGCTATTATCTAATATGAATTGACTTAGTTCTGTTGGTTAGTTTAGGCCCCGTTTGATAACTATTTGGTTTTTAGTTTTTAGTTTCTGAAATTTAAGCTTATCCTTACTCAAATTTCCTATCGTATATTCCATCTTTCCTTAAAGAGAGTATGTAATTCGATTGAGTGATATACTGCGGCATATTTATGAGCAGCATTGTCATTGGCTTCTAATCGTGCACTTTCTTGCAGCTGGCTATTCGGGTACCGACATCGCCCGGCCAAGATTCTTCACAGTATATTGAAGTCGATCAGAGTGAAAAATCTTCAGTCGCGAGTGGTGATATGCAAAATGGGGGATTCACTCATGCGGAATACATCTTCAACTTCTCCAAGGTGTCATCATACTCATTTGGGTTTTCTTTTTCTTCTTCAATCTGTTGTTTCTTTTAGTACAAGATTGTTTTCAGATTATGGTTGTATGGATTAATAATGCATATATGTGTGCGAGCATGTTTTAGACTCTTGGTTGATAGGGGTTTGCTTGTTTATGCTTTTAGCTAGCGAATTAAGAGTCGCGTGCATCTTTGGCTTGATTCTTGCAGAAACTTGAAGAGGATCTACAGACGTTTGGAATGAAAATAAAACAGCACGAGGACAACATTAAAATTTTCAAGACTCAAAAAAACAAATTAGATGAATCCATTCTTGATTTGCAAGGTATTTTATTAATTATTATTTATTGGTGGGAAGTTTGTTTGTTCTATTACTGAGAGACGTGGGCAATATGAAGAGCTTGTGATTGTTTGTAATTTACGGTCAAGGTGATTGGTCTTGACAATGACAAGCATTGTTTAGAAAAAGATCTATTAGTATTGGTGAAGATGGTATTGAGAAACTAAGAAGTTATGAGTTCAATCTATAGTGGTCACCTACTTAAAAATTAATTTTCTATGGGTTTCTTTGACAATCAAATATTGTAGGGTTAGGCGATTTGTACCATGAGAATAGTTGAAGTGTGCGTGAGCTACCCTAGACTCATGGATATCAACAAAAAAAATGGTGATAGTATTATGTATGGCTTGCGGAGTTTATATTATATTAACCAAAATATCTTAATCATTTCAATTTCATGCATGCACGTGGAGATTTTTCTTTTGCATTCGATTTTTAGACATGTAATGCTGGTTTTCTTTTCCTCGCACTATTTGTGTGTCAGAACTTATTGATGTTCCTTTTTCTTTTGTTTAGTTTATCGACTTGGAATTTTTCATTCAGTTATTCTAGGTAAATGTCATTCTTCTGGCACACCTCGGGCTGAAAACGAGGTTCATTCCCATCCTCTAAGTGAAGAGGAAACGACGGAACAGATTATGCGGCATGAAAAGTCTGCTGCTGGCATTTTATGTACAATAAGCACACATCATAGTATTCAGGCTTGCAGCCTAGCATTGACTAAGGATGTGCTGGGCATCGTTGCTCGACTTGGAAAAGTTGATGATGATAATCTTAGCAGGTCTGTCTGACTTTTAATGTTATCTTATTTTATTTTCCTCCATCTATTCGAGATTGTATTACATCACATTTGGTACATGATAGTGAGCTTAACTGTACAAAAGGAAATGATGCAAACCCGCATGATTATGTATATCTTATTGGGGGAAGGTTGTATCATCTGCCAGGGAAAGTTCAGGTACTGTAGAGCAGCTTTTGGTTGGTTGGTCTAAATAGATTAGATCATTTTTTGTTGTTGTTGGCTGTCAACATTTTTTCAAAGAGTAGCTAAAACAATTTGAATGTTTAATCTAATTCACCATCTGCGTCATCAAAAATCTAATTCACCATCTGAAGGTGGAGGATGGATATGCTTTTAGAATGATCTTTGATGTCTAGCCTCTTCTCGAAAAATTTTAGTTTTAATCGATGTTGTGGTAAAGTTAAAAATGGTGAGGCTTATTTTATCATTTAATCTTGTTATGAATTGCTTGTTATTATAAGAGACAATCGTATTACATCATCAAAACAAACAATATAAATAGTTCTGCACTTGCATGATTTTGTAAAAAAATTCAACTGCAGGTTGCTCTCTGAGTACTTGGGAATGGAAACTATGCTGGCAACTGTCTGTAAAACATATGATGGAGTTAAGGGGCTAGAAACATATGATAAGGAAGGTCGCATAAACAAAAGTTCTGGGCTTCATGGTCTTGGTGCTTCAATTGGAAGGAACTTGGATGGCCGGTTTCTCGTAATTTGTCTTGAACATTTGAGGCATTAGTCTTATATATTGTCTCTGTTTGAAATTCTGGAGTTTTAAGTTTGTAAACATTCTTCGGAGATTTAATTTATGTATGATTTAATCTATAAGCATGCTAAAAGTACCTTTTTTATTGCAGACCATATGCTGGTGATTTCATTGCTAATGACCCACAAAGGAGGCTTGACATTCTAAAGCCAAGATTACCCAATGGGGAGTTTCCACCTGGCTTTCTTGGCTTTGCTGTCAACATGATCAATATTGATAGCACACACTTGTTTTTTGGATATGGTCTGAGGGAGACACTGTTCTATTCACTCTTTTCTCGTCTTCAAGTATATAGAACAAGAGCTGACATGCTACAAGCTCTCCCTTGCATAAGTGATGGTGCACTTTCTTTAGATGGAGGCATAATTAAGGCTAATGGTCTTTTTATCTTGGGCAATCAGTATGGAGCACTCTTTCAAAATCGTATTCAAATTTGTCTGTATCATTTAGTAGACAATACTTTAGAGTTTAACTTCTCTTCAATTGCCTTTTGCCAATTAACCTAATTGGATGCCTACATATTGGTTGGTCCATAGACTCACTCCCATTCTCAAATTACTTGTTCATGCTATGTTTTGGTGTACATGTGAACACTCCTTTTCAGATTATAGTCTTTTTTCTTTGATGTCTTAGAGAACTTCTTTAGAACTCACCTTTAGATGTTTAGAGTTTTTTTCTCTGTTATTTCATTCATCAATGAAGTTTGTTTTTTCTTTAAAAAAAAAAAAAATCTCATTCTCAAATTATAGTAAACGACTCAACATTTTTGTGCTACTCAAATGTTAGATTCCAAACAACAACTTTTTGGTTGCTATCGGTGAAAACTACTATGAAATGCCATCTATCATTTTCTGAAAATCCCTGATGAAAAACTGTGTAATAGTGCTGCTTGGCCTTTAATTTTCAGAAACAAAAACTGGATTTTCGTTGTGACTTGTGGACTTATTTTTGTTGTTTAATTAAAAGTTGGATTTTATCTAGTGTTAATCTCAGTTTTTGCTTGTTTGATGTCAGGGAAGATGTTCAGTTGAGATTCCCTAAGGTCTCAATGAAATCAAGCCTACCTGAAAGCTACATTGAATCTGAGAAGCAGATTAAAGAGCTCAAGTGGAAAAAGGAAAAGATGATCGAAGATATAAAGAGAGAACAGGCATTACTGGATAATTCTAAGCTCAGTTTTGAGAGGAAAAAAGCAGAGTTTCTAAAGTTCCTGGCTGATAGCTCATCATACGCAGCTCAGGTTAGATCTAAAATTTAAAGAACAATTACTATAATTGGTTCATGAGAGAAAATCATATGCCTTTGATTCAGAGATAAAACTTAAGGCATAAATGTTCTTAAATCACAAAATTTCAAGTCAAATAGAATTATTTTATTGTTTTCTTTTTGTAGATTTTGACTCTCCTATTCCTCTGCTTCTTCTCCCTTTTACTACTCTCTTCTGTTGAGTAAAGGTAGCAGTTTACTGAAGTGGTGAACTCAATCATTGATCTTCTATCATTTACATTCTTTTTACTTCCACAGATTCATAGAAAAAAGGCAGTGGAAATGGAACCCCTTGCTTGCTTAACAGAAACACCTCCAATTAAGATTGTGAAATTTTTTATTAAAAAAAAAAAAGAAAATGCAAAAGAGCTTGTGAAGAACATTCCAATTAGAGGCCGTAAATTGTCTAGTATCTCAGTTCTATAGATATTTGGGCCACTGAAAAACTAGAATTCCCTTGAATTAAAATGGACTGCAAAAGCGCTCTAGTATAGTACATCTCCAAAGCGCTTGTTCAACCATCATGAAAGAATCTCCATAAGCCAAAGCCAATCTACAATGCCTCTTGGACAATGGAAGGAAACCCTGAATTAACAAGAAACATCACCTCCACATTGCAAAATCACAATGGATAAACAATGGCTTATCTTTTTGTATAAATAAGGATTTTTGTGGGACCCTATTTTTTTTCTTCTTATCTTACGTGTTCAAGCTCTTGCATGTAAATAACAATGTGGAGAATTTAATTTTCCTTGCCACCTTACTGCTCCAACTTTGGTAGCTTAATTTTTAACCTTGTCTGTTGAGTTCAAATTTGCTGATCTGCAAGGAAACTTTCAGAATTTTCAAGCAACCAAACAACCCTGCCCTGACTCCAGTTTGACACCTCTCTATCAAGCATGTCTCTTCCGAGACATAAATTTTAGTTAAGTTTCAAATGATAAACTCCCTTTTACTGTTAGAGATTGAATAAAATGTGGGAATTAGTGGAAAATGTAGCGGGTTCTTCCCAAGTTTCCAATTGTCTGATTTTTGTCCATTTCTAAGTCATCAAGAAATAGGTCTTACAGAAGAGTTCTCGGTTGCAAATGATATCTGGCTAAGGGCATGGGTTCAAAGAACCTCTATGATTCAGAACTTGTGAATGCATATTATACTCTTCTAGTTCTAGTAGCTTTCCTCGAAAGTCGAAAGTGCTCTCTCTTCATGAATATCTTCACAAATGTTTTAAACTAAGGGCTGAGTTTTTTGCTTCTTAGATTTCTAACACCAAGGCTGCCAAGGGAGTAAGGGACGTAGGCTCGCTTTCAACTCACAAGTGACAGCCTTTTATCATCTCTAGCTTTTTTCCAAATCAAATCCCTCTATCATTTTTCTCTGTTGGCAATGTTAGCTGAAATTTTGATTAGAGAACTAGTTGGGGCATTGGGGGATGCTTAAAGAGGTCTTGATTGAGCGAACGTGAGCCTACCCGACTTAGAAATAAGAAAGTCCACCTCTCTATTCTAGCCTTGACATTGGCCAAGGCTGGATCCCAAAAGTAGACTTGGGTCGAGTGTGCATGTGCCTAAACTGACCCAGTCATCCTAGATATTAAAAAAAAGCTAAATAAAGACATTCCATGTCTCACTAAAATGTTAACATGCAATAAACTGTGTTGCAATAAATCCTTCTCTACATGGTAGCACTTGTCTTAGCCATAGGCCAGTCATGTCGAACTAGCCAATGTGTGTCCAATAGACATACTTCATAATTTAGTTAATGTCAAGAACTGTGATTCATAATTCAAACCTTAAGGATTACATTTTAAACTTCGAAAACATTAGAGACTAAATAGATATAGTCGTTAAAGCTCAGCGGCTAGTTAAGTTGGAAGATTTTAGACTTGTGTGCTTGCTGTTTGAACCTGATATACAAACTGCTCATAGTCCCTAACTTTGTTTCAACACTGGTGTTATTCTGAATGTTATTTTGATTGTGAAATGACAGCAACAACTCCCAGCCAGGCCGGAGAGGTCGACACCGCGAAGAAATTTGCAGTAGAGAACCAAGTCTTCCACTGGTCAACTGGGGGCAGGAACCAGAAAAGCACTCAGCTGAAATGTTTAAATCTTAGAAAATGCATAAGCTTCTTATTGCATTTTTGAGGTAAATGTCTTTATCTTATGGTTTACCTGAAGAATCTCAAGGAAATGGAAAAGGCTGTGATATTTGTAGTTCCTGAATCCTCACTAGAACAGGCATCGTTTAGTGCTTACTGTCTAGGTCATTGTAACCAATGTTTTTTAACTGAAGATACCATGGTTCCCACCTTTTATCACAGGAAAAAAAAAGCACCCATTACTTTCTTTGGAGGTTAACAGTTATCTTAGAAATGTCAATTTGAACCTAGCTCAATTGATTAAGACATATATCTTTGAGCCAGAGGTCAAAAATCCAAATTCTTAAACAATCTCATGTTGAACCCAAAAAATAAAATGTTGGGTTCAGATTGTTTTCAAACTACATTATTATTATTATTTATTTATTTTTAATTTGAGTCAGTGAGTTGTGAGTGGTTGTTAAGAAAATCAAATATTTTTTTTTCTCTTTAAGTTGTAGGGGATTTCAAAATAGGTTTCCATTATTTAAAATAAAGGTTTAGTCAAAATATGCTCTTTGTCTATTTTTATTTTTAAAATTTTAAATGTTTTCATTGTTTTTAGACGATTGATTTTTTTTTTTTTTAAATTTTTAATTATGGTTTATAAATAATAATTTTGAATTGTTGAACTTGAAGGGGATGTTTAGATAGCGAGAAGACTGTATTTAAAATATTCCATTTTCTTATAATTTTTTTTTTAAGTTCATAGAATAAAATTTAAATTGAAGTATACTTTACGATACGAGAATTTACCAGGAAAAACTCTAAAACTCGAGATTTTTTTTTTAAAAACAAGGGTAACTACGTCCGTTCTTAGGCCAGACACTAGAGACATCAAAAGAGTAATGCACAGGTGAGTCTCGAACTCCAGACATTGAAGGGAGCGTACCTTTAAAGCCCAAGCCTTCAACCACTATGTCATTCCTTGGAGACAAAAATTAAAAAAAAAACAACCACGGACAGAAATAAATTTATTGTTACAATTACATAAAATTCTCTTTTGAACATCCAATTATATAAACACTCTATCACATCCATTGCCCCACTTTCCAAAAAAGAATTTAACAAGAGTCAATACACTAAAATTAAAGTACTTTTAAGTTTTTGACAAGGCATTAGTTTGAAACCAAAGCTACATATTTCTTTTATAATATTCAAAGAACATTATTACCTTACTTTTTTTTTTCGAGTGAGAGTAGTCTAAAATGCATGAAAACTAATTTGAACCCTCACAGAAAAAGCGAACTTAAAAAAAAATAAAAAAAAATAAAAACGAAAAAAAGGAAGTATTTCCCAACATAAAAATAGAAAGAATAAAATGGATTAACGATCAAAATCCACCAAAAAGCAAAACATCGACATAAATAAAAGTAAAGACGTTAAGTATAGATAGTAAAGAGCGTGTTATCGATCATAATCAGTCGATTACCTTTCATAATTTTCTTTATAACCAACTCATTAAAAATGAAATGAAACATATTAAATCAATGGTGGATTGTACTTTAGGAAAGTAATTACTATTTATGAATATTATGTTATTGGAGCCAGTACTATTTGTTTGATTTGCCTTAGCAGATACAAGTCCAAAGCCAACAAACATAAAACTACCCTAATTTTGAATCATTGCATCTTTTTTAAGTTAGAAGAAAATATTGAAAAACTTATAACAAAGAAACTCACAAAAGAAAGAGGATAAAATGGTAAGATAAGAAACTCCAAAAAGAAAATTAAACTTGACCCAAATTCATATCTCGGACTAGGATCAAATAAAAGATGAAAAGCTAAAAAAAACCAAACACTTTTAAATGGATATGAGACATCCTAATATATTTTTCCGAAAAAAAAAATTCACAATATTTTATGAAATACAATTATATAAAAAGTCATCCTCAATCCCGACCCGCAATAAAATAATTAAAGGATTGATAGAGATGAGAATGGGAGATATAGGTGAGGAGTTGAGATGAGGACAGTTGGATTATTATGTTTATTATTGGTCTCTTGCCGACGCTAATGAAGAAATAGAAAAGGGCATTCTATGTCATTTGTATAATATATTATAATATTCCATAAGCTATTTTTCACTAATCACTATCAAACCATATATATTTGTGTACCCACCAACCCAACACCAAAAATAAGCTCAATTTCCAATATATGTGAAATGACATTTTAATCCTCCTCCCCTAATCAGTTATTCATCTACCTTCATTATTTTTCTTGCTTTCTTTTATTATTTTACTTTTTTTTTTAGTATAAATCAAGGTAGTGGATCACAAATCCTATATAGAAGGCAAAAATATTCCCAACTAAATGAGAAAAGAAAATGAATCGTGACCATGATGTATTGAACTGGATTGCCACTAAACAATCAAACTAGCACGTTAAAAAAAATATTCAATAATACTTTATTCAAACCTATAACCTCTTTGTTATTAAGTCGGACACTATATCACTAAAATTTTATTCTTATCGCTGTAATTTTTGAAAACTTAAAATTGAACATTCATTAAAATTATTTTAAGAATTTTTTTTTCTTTCAAAAATACATGAATTCAAAATTGAACATTAAAAAGTTATGAACTAATACAAAATACAAAATACAAAATATCAAAATAGTATTTTATTTGTCACTATTAGGTTTGACACCAGTATGGGCATATTTTTAGAAGGTGAATACTTATTTATGAACATATATATCAACAAAATATGACTAATTACATTAGTGATTAAATAGTTATTTATTAATCTAAATATTTTTTATTAAATATTTTAATGCAATTCGAAAGAGATACGAATCTTGATTCTCATTTAAATTTTTTTTAAAAAAAAAAAAATCACTTACAATGTAATTGCATACTTTTCTTTCTGAGGAATACATCAAAATAGTAGTTTTTCCATTTGATCGATCAACTGATAAAATTCAATTTAAACGTTTTCAATTTGTTCAAAGTCAATTATAATAGTATACACAAATATAGCCATTAATCCTATCACATCTCACGTATTATTACAATTCTAAATTAATAACTATCAACCACAATCAAATTTGTGGTTGGCGATCATCAAATCTATCTGACAAAAACAATATGGACAAAATCTGTCATTTTTATTGATGATAATCCATATTACAAAATTAATTAATAAACCGTGAACTTGCAACTGACAATTCAAAATGAAAATGACAAATATGACCCCCCCCAAAAAAGTATACCTCATATAATATAAATCCATCGTCAACAAGAACGGTAGCTTAACGACATTAGTATATTTTTATGAACAAAAAGTTAAAGGTTTTTTTTTTTTTTTTTTTTTTTTTTTCAAATTGGAGTGTATAACCACAAACTCTAAATAGAGGATATTATTACTCTAAAATAAGATAAGGGTTAAATTTCAAATTTGACCGTAAAGTTGAATTAAGTTTCAACCAAGTCAAAATGCCATCAACTATTTTGATTAATTATCAACCAATATTTAATGCATGACAAAAACTAAAGAAACCAAAACTTTTTATTAAGATGAATGAATAATTTCAAGGGAATTTTTCATGAGTAGAAAAAAAAGGAAAAAAAATCTATATATATCAAAATGTTAGAAAAAAATCAAATATAAAAAAAAGATTCAATCTCCTTAAGTTGATACTGATAGAATCTAATACGCTTCTATCAAATAAAACAAGTGAAATTAATAGCCTCTAATCAAATTAAAATTTCATATTTTATTACGTATAAAATATATGTTTTTAAATGATTATATTTAAAATAGGGGAGGAATACTAGAATTTCATATCTTCTACAAATTTACTAATTATTTCAATGTCTGACAGAAATATTGAAAAGCGCATATATATATGAAGAGATTAGAAAGAAAGAAATGAAACAAATTTATTCTGAAATTATATAATGTTGATACAACAAATACAGTCACAATTACAACAAATACATGAGCATATCCTTATAATAATGTCTATACCCTCATAATTCGTGGCCCATATTATTTTCTGCTCTTTTTTTCCTTTTTTTTCCCAAGAGCATTAATCAATGGAAAGAGACTGTACACGTGTCATCATCAGCCACATCCTAAAATCCAAAAATAAAAAATACCAAAAACAATTTTTTTTTAATTATTTAAATACACTCCCAAAAAAACGCAAAAAAAAAAAAGAAAAAGGAAAAAAAGTATTTTAGTTAGCAGATAATCCAGCAGAAAACGACACTCCAGTGGAAGGTAACCACGACGAGCCGTAAATAAACTGCCCAACGGTAAATTTGGTAGCTTCAACGGTAGAAGTAATGACCCGATAACCCGGCCACTTGACCCGCTGCCCGACGGCTGCACCCGGCCCGGAATTCATGTACTCGCCGTAGTAAAGAGTGTCGAGAGCGAAAGAGCCTTGCCACTCGAGCCAGCCACGTGGATGAATGTGGTCACCCATGGATGATACCATGTAAACGACTCGAGAGTATAATTTCCAAGGCCGACCGAGGAAGGTCGGGTATGAGCCTTTGGAAGCTTGGAGGTCGGCGGCAGCGACGATCCTGCAAGCATGGATGGAGATCCCAGTGTTTTGATTCGGATCCTTTCGATTTTGAGCCGTGATGGTGTTCTTTTGTTGGGCCATTGGCTTCCGAGCGTAGATGTTGCAGCTTTGGAAAACGACGACGGCGTTACCGAAGATGAAGTCGACAGTTCCGTAGATGTCGCACTCTCGAAAGAATTGACGGTTCGAGTGGACATAGAGCGTGTCTTGATAGCCAATGATGTTGCAATGATATACCACGGCATGGTCTGCACTTATGCGGAGTGCCACTGCTTGGTGCTTGCTTGGTCCTGCCGTGTTCTCGAATGTCATGTCTCGTAGAATTAACCCGGTCCCAGAACCCGCTGCAATACACAAAAGAAAACATGTTTTAGCAGGGTTCTCAAACTTTTATTTGTCTATGGATTTATTTGATCTTTACATTTTATAATGAAAAATTCAACATATCTTAAGTT
>JBBMKA010000030.1:8596111-8612418 GCA_037833695.1 Sechiopsis laciniata | reverse complement strand
TATATATTTATAATATGATAATTAAAACAACATGATTCATATAGGAGATTTCAAAAATAGATGATATAATTTGACTATATATTTTTATCATGATATATAGATTATAAAGACTTAAAAAAATACTAAAGAATATTGAAAAATAAAAAGTCTAAAAATAATATTTAAATAAAATCATATATAATTATGTTATATGTAAAAATAATAATAATTAAATAATCAATTCGGGTTGGTCGGGTTACCTCAAGCTAATTTTAGGTCAACGCTTGACTCAATCTAACTCATGAAAATTTCATAAATTTGAACTCAACTAACTCCATAAATGTATTTAATCCAATCCAACCCGTCAAATTGGTTGGATTGGTTCGGGTTATTCGGGTTGTTTGAACACCCCTGATAAATGATATGATTTTTTTGTTATATCGGTCACTTAATTTATAATTTCATGAATGACTCATGAATAATTAGCTTTCAAGTACTTAATTCGTTAACGATTATAAATGTCAAAGATTATTTTTTAGATTTTATCAACTCATATGGACTAATTCTAGTTTTTAAGACCATAAAAACTAAATTATATATTTATTCAAATTATAGGAATTATACTTTAGTTTCTTAAAACATGAGAACTAAACTATAACTTTTTTCAAACTAACTAAACTTGTAATTTACCTTAAATTATTTGTTAAAGAAAACTGATGGTTAGTGACGTGTTCACTCCCCCAAATTTGTTCTAAAAAACGTGGGTATTAACTTATTTGATTGATTATAATCTAATTCAATTTTACGGTTAAGGGTTTGATCTAAAATTAGATATTTTGATTTCATTTATTTGAAAGTAGTAATACTTTCTATATAGGATTTGTGATCAATGAGATTCAAATTCTTAAATATATATTATAATTACAATCTAGTATTTTGGTTGATTAAGAAAACATGACAAGTGTTTTGCTTGATTAAGACAACATGAGAAAATAAAGTTTACGTTAAAATACCATTTTGGTCCCTCAACTTTAACATTTGTTTCATTTTAGTCTTTTAACTTTCAAATATTCAATTTTAGTCCTTCGACTATAGTATTTGTCCAATTTTAGTCTCTCAACTTTTAATTAAAATTAAAATTAGTCCTTCTTCCTTCTTCTATTCTCTCTCTTTCATATTGTTCTCTCTCTCTCTTCCATTAGTTTCTCTCCCTTTCTCTTCTTTTAAATTTATCGATATTCACATGAGGAAATAGTATTCTAGAGATTCATCTAAGAAATCGAAAAGAAAAATACATCAATTCTGGAATTCTATCTTACTTTTGTTGAGAAAAATCTATAGAAATTAAAAAAAAAAAAAAATTTAAAAACAAAAAAAAACAGAGGATTTTTTTTTTGGAGCTACAAAACAGAGGATTTTAAAGAATTCATGAACTGGTTCTTGTTCATAATCTCAAAAAGGTTAGAGGAAAATGTCAGAGACTGTAAAAAAAGAAAGAACAGAGTTAAAGGAAAAGGGAAATTTGGTTATCTGAGAATCTCCAATGAAGATCAGAGCTTTTGTATGGCGTGTGTCGAGACATAAACCTATACAACGCATTTAGAGCTTAAAAAGTTGAAGGACTAGAATAAAATAAATGTTAAAGTCGAGGGACCAAAATATTATTTTAACCGAAACTTTATTAAAAAAATCACCCGATGTATTTCGGAACAAACTCATGACCGTAATCATCAATTGTTGAACCAACAACACTTTGAACAAATTTAAATAGTTGGAATATACAAAAGAAAAAATGAGATATGATTCAAATTAATTAAGCCAACAAATGCATAACTTTAATTACATGATATATAATTTAATGACTAAAAATTTATCAATTTAAATCTCGTCCCAAATATTATGGACTAAAATCACTTAAATTAATTAAAAATATTAAATTCTCTTGAGATAATCAAAACTAAAATTCGAAATCAACTAAAGCAATACTTCAACCCATGTAACGTATACTGTCAAAAAAAAAAAAAAAAAAAAAACCATGTAAAGGTATCCATGATTTGGAAGTAATTTCACTCTCCCACTTTTAACATAATTATAAAAAAATACATAGTTTTTTAACCTTCGCCTTGAAATTATAAGACGAATTAATTTACCGAATGTGTTAGTAGCATAATGGTTTTATTGTTTGGTCTTAAATCAATACAACACCAGCGTGGTATTTGTCCCCCTCCTTCAATATATACTTAAAAAAAAGACGAATTTTAATATTTATATATATATTGTTAATTTATGTTTATTTTATTATTTTAATCTTTTTAATTATTATTCTATTTTAATATGTATATATATATTTTATGATTAATTATTATCATTTCCTTTTATACCTACCTTTTCCTTTTGTGATTATATATCTTTGATTTTTTTTTTTTTTTTAAGAAGATATATCTTTGATTTTTATGATTAGTTGATCTTGTAATTTGTTTAAATTCTTTTGCTTTTATAATTTCTTATTATCTTTTCCTTTTTTAGTTATCTTTTACTTTGATGAGCAAGTAATATCGTAATCTATTCAAATTCTTTTCCTTTTATATTTAGTTATTATTTTATGTATTTTTTACTTTTATGATTTGGTGATCGGTATAATCTATTTAAACTTAATGGTGAGTTTATTTTTTATAATTATTTTTTTGAAATAAATGCTGAGTTTATTATTAAATAAGGATTTACATTCCATCTTTAATTTTATATATAAACCCAATTCGTCGTCATATCTTTCCCTATAAATACCCACTCTTAAACCCTGGATCAGTTGAGAATCGACAATTCTGAGCGATTCGCCAGCTTCAACCAGCCATGGCGATCATCTCTGAATTCGAAGAAAAGGAAGAAACCCTAAACCCAAAGAACCCTTCGTCTTCATCTTCAACCAGTAAGCCCTCACAGTTCAATGCCAACTTCGATCCTTCAAACCCTCTAGGGTTTCTGGAGAAGGTGTTCGATTTCCTTGCCAACGAGAGCGATTTCCTTACCAGGGATAGAGTCGAGAAGGAAATCGAGGCGGTAGTGAGCAGAGCTGTGGAGAAGAGAAAGAAGCACGAGGAGTCACTGAAGGCCGAGAAGAGGATCAAGGAGGAGGCGGCGATTGCGAAGCAGAAAGCTGCGCCGGTTGCTGTAAAGGAGGTGCCGCGAACGGTTGCCTCGGCGCCGGAAGAGAAGGTCGATGTGAAATTGGAGAATGCCGAGGAGAAGAAAGAGGAGAATGGGCCGAGAGGTGAGCTTTCTTTTACTTGATTTCCCCTTCGTCTACTTGTTTGTTCTTTATTTCGTCAATTTGTTGTTTCTATTGATATTGTGCCGTTTGGAAGAGGTAAAGGAAGAGGAAACTGTGAGATTTAACCAATGCTTTGAAGAGGGAGGCGTGAGGCAGTAGGCATAAGCCTCAATTTTGATTAAAAATATTAGAAAAATTCTAAATTTGTGTAAACATGTTTGATAAAACATAATATTTACCTAAAAAATACATAAATCATTACACCAGTTGAATGAAATATAAGTGAATTCTCCAAACCAAACATAAGTAACTTTTTTTGGCTAAAGGCAGCCTCAATCCTTTTCCTCTTGAAGAGGTGAAGCATAAGACGTATGGGGCATAAGCTTCAATTAATTAAAAACATTATAAAAATTATAATTTAGTGTAAACATGTATTGTAAAACATAATACTCACTTAAAAATACATAAAACATCACACGCTCATATTATTATTTTTTTGGAATAAGAAACAATTTCGTTGATGAATGAAACATAAGTGAATTCTCCAAGCCAATTAGCGAATACAACATAGATTTCCAAAAGAAGATGCAAGAGGAAAGTAAGCCAACAAATTATCAAAATTAAATAGATGGTGAGGTGAGTCTCAAGGCTTAAGCCTCAATAGCCTTTTAAATCATTGGATTTAACTGGCAAGATTGTATATTATAGTCTAATATGGCAAGATTTAACTGTCAATAGTGCATGCTTGGTTTCTAGCTATTGGACTAATGGAATTTTCGTTTTGATGGTTCTTATTGGAGTAGTTTATAATTCTATGTTTGGATAGTTAATGGCTTTAGTTTGTATAGCAAATTGTTTACCTGGTTAGTAGATTGTAGAATAATCAATAGTATAGAGAGGGTAGGGTTCATCTGACGAAATTACATTCTTTTAACCATGATAAATTCCTTCGTGAGTTCTTGATTATTTCCTGATGCATTATTCGTACTCAATATTTTTTTTCGAATTCCGATCCCAATACCAGATCATTAACTTTAGTTGAGAAAAATTTCATGGAAAATATGGCTGCTCTGTATGTCATGTGGAGTATGGATTTATCCTATGGCTCATCCTATGTGGTTGTCAAGTGAATTTAATTTTTACCAAGTAGTGTCCCCGTCCCTCCCCTTTCTAAACTAATTGTTGTCTTTAAGTTTTATTTCTTACATCTTATGGCATTTGCAGTTCCCAACAAAGGTAATGGTCTTGATATGGAGAACTACTCTTGGACACAGTCCCTCCAAGAAGTCAATGTTAATGTACCAGTACCCAAAGGAACTAAGTCCAGATTTGTGGTATGTGAGATCAAGAAGAATCATCTCAAAGTTGGACTAAAGGGTCAACCGCCAGTGATAGATGTATGTTTGTTTGCAGCAGCTTGTTTCTTTTACAGATTTATTTGCAGGGTTATTTTTATTTTTTCAAGTTCTGAATTATCATCATATGCTTGCAGGCAGATCTTTGTCAAAGTGTCAAGCCAGATGATTGTTATTGGAGCATAGGTACTTTAGAAGTTGAATTCTAAAAAATAATGTGAATAATGTTAAATTTCTTTTTGATATGGATTTTTTTGATGCTGCTCTAGTCCTTGGAAATAGGCGTTAGCATAAATATGAAGGGATTCATAAACTTAGTTGAAAGCAGTTCCTTGTGTTTGTTTACTTTGGTATCAAAGGTATGGCATTACAATTTGTTCATGTTTTATACTGAATTCTGATACTATTGCAGAGGATCAGAGCATCATCTCTATTCTTTTGACCAAGCACAACCAAATGGAATGGTGGAAGTATTTAGTGAAAGGTGACCCTGAAATTGATACTCAGAAGGTTGAACCTGAGAGCAGCAAACTGTCGGATTTGGACCCAGAAACACGGCAAACAGTTGAAAAGATGATGGTATGTATTTTCATATTCTACTTTCTATCTATAATAAGACTTTTACACGTCTGGTTTTGTTATATCAAGGTTTTCCTCCTTTGCATGTGTTCATCTTTTGTGTTGTTTTTCAATTTCTTCTACATAGGAAGGTTCTTTTTTTTTATTATTATAATAATTCAAGTGTACATGATGCTACTGAAGCTATAGTTCTTTTGGCACTTAAGAAGCTTCCTTCCCATGTGCAGAAACATACAAAAAGCACATTCTCAGAGTAGATGTGGAAGGATAATTCATGAAACACTTTTTCTTGCATTAATGAAATTGAAAGGTTAAAAACATAGTTTCTACTCTTCCATAGTTCCATGGGTTCTTTAAAAAAACAAAAGAAAAATCTATACACTCCCATGTTTTATTTACAAAAAAGTCCAATTGTTAATGTAAACTACATTGGCCGCAGAAAGAACTTGAAGTCCACACCTAAAGTATAAATAGCACTTTGATAGGTCCATCTTCCTCCACTGCTTTTTTGCCACGGGGGGGTGGAATTTTTTTTTATTGAAGAATTTGGTTTTTGTAGCTGTATGCGTCTTTCCAACAGAGCATCAATTAGATACTACATTCTTCTTAAAACCTGAAAATTTCCTGACCATATCATTGAAACTTCCATCAGTTTAATATGGCATATGGGTTAAAGTTTAAGGTTTTAGCATTTTCTTTGAAATGAGGACACAATCTTTTAGACTAGAAGGGCATTAAAGATTTCAACGAGGAAATATAAGATTTCCAACTAATATATTCTTAAATTTTAATAACATCCCCGTCTCTATACACTTTGCAGACTACTATTAGTATTATTAGTATGTCTAGTCTTGTAGTATTTTTAACCATAATATCATCCTCTTACCATCAACGCGAAAGGAATTTGTTTTCCTCCAAATCTCCTATGCCTTTTAAGCTAGAGTCGTAGCCATGATGTTGTCGATATACCAAGAGACGGACCCATGGAGGTGCAAGGGTATTTTTTCCAACTCACTCAACTCCAAATCCAAAACTCTTTTGGCCAACAAGAGCGGAGCTCAACTGGCCTGATGGATATGCAAACGATTGATCAACCTGCTCTTTCATTCATATGCAAATGATTGATCTATCAATTACTTCAAATTATTACATTATGGCCGAATGATTGGCCCTTCCCCGTTTCTCTTTTCTCCTTCTTCCTCTCGTGTTTCTTGATGGGTTTCATTTTATCAATGGAAATTGTTGCTTTTTTTTTGCTTGTTTCTTGATTAGACTTGTTGGTCTCTTGTCATTCAATGATTTTTTAAGTTTGTTCTTTGGTGGCAACTGTTGATGTATGTAAGAATTTGATAATCAATTCATTATACTGGAAATATTTTACAGTTTGATCAAAGACAGAAGTCTATGGGACTCCCAACCAGCAATGAGATGCAGCAGCAAGATATTATGAAGAAGTTCATGGCTGAGGTGATTTATTTGGAGCTGTGTGCCTATATTTTGTATTTGGTTTATAATGTCTATTGTTTTTCTCAACTCTGACTCTCTCTATGATATTTTGATCCCATGCAGCATCCAGAGATGGACTTTTCAAGGGCAAAGTTTTCATAAATGAAAGAGAACCCAAGAAAAAAATTGCAAAAACTTGGTTAGTTTCTGTTCAGAGGTGGAAGGTTTTCTGCTGCTATTGGGAGAGGTTTTGAGAGGTTTAAATCGTTTAGTTGGTCTTTTTTTTGGATTTCTGTGATGATATGCCGTTTTTTTTTTTTTTTTTTTTTTTTTTTTTTTTTTAATTTCATCAATGATCAATGTTGGATCTGAATGCAAGGCCCATGGGTTAAATTATACTTTAACCAGGTTCTATTATTTATTAGGAACAAATGAGCGACTATTATTTAAAAGATGGAAGAATATATATGCTTTATTAATTGTAGAGCTTCGAAATTCCAAATTCCAATCCAACAAATTAATATTTTATTACACTTGCAATTATATGAAATAGATATTTTTTTTTGGATAAAATACCATTTTGTTCTTGAAATTTTGAACTTTGTTTTATTTTAGTCTCTGAATATTCAAAAGTGCAATAAGTCTTTTAAAGAGGTGTTTGAGATTTGGTGTTGAAGAGAAGAGAGGAAGGAGAAAGAGTTGGAATTTTCTTACGTTTGTTTTTAGTACTTCAATTTCTCTCTAACTTCTCTTCTAACATCACCACATTAAATTTTTTCTAATTTTAAACTATATAATATACAATAAAAATATTTTTTTTATCTAATCTTATTAAATGTCACATCACACTTTTTTAATTTTCAATTATATAATATAAATAAAATATATTAAATTTATCAATCAATTTAAAATATATAATCATTGCGTTATAAAAAAATTAATATAAAATAAATATTTTTTCAACATTTTCTCTTCAAAACATCATTTCATATTTCTCAAATCACTTTACTTCCTTTTCTTCTTTCACGTTCTCTCCTTTCCTCTTTTCTAACTCCAAAATCCAATCACCTCCTAACTTAGAGATCTATTCTGTTTTAATTTTTTAACTTTCAAAAGTCTAATTTAGATCTATTCTGTTTTAATTTTTTAACTTTCAAAAATCTAATTTTAGACTATAAATTTTGAGGTTTGTTTCATTTCGATTCCTAAAGGGTAAAAAAACTTGAAATTGGTCCTTAGAAGAAAAAAATTGTTTATTTTTTAAAAAAAACTTACCCTATTTTTCTATAAATTTTAGAAATATGTTCACATTTTGTCTTTGATTTGTATTAAAATTATTAACATTATGAAATCAATTTTGACTAATATTAACTTTAAATTTACTATATATATATATAGATTTGAAATGAAATTTACTACATTTTTCTTTTAGGAAAAAATACCAAAACTATTGTAATTATTAGTTTAGAGATGAAAATGAGAATAATAAAATTTATAAGGCTGAAAATGAAATGAGCAAAATTATTATTCCAAAATTAATACAAAATATTTGTGGGCGTCAACTTTTTTTGAAGTAATTCATATAAACATTAACATAATTTCAAAAATATTTATTCAACATTATTAATTTAAATAGATTGCATTCCTTAAAAATATAACTGATCAACATATAAATATAAGCATTTGTATAGGTTTATATGAAGAGTTTCTAAAAAAAATAATACATATTAATCTTTATAAATTCAACCGACCAAAATCGAAGCTTAATTAAAATAGATAATTTTTGCTTCTTATAAATAGATTCATAAATAAGTAAAATTAATTATTTTTATCTTTATAATAAATGATTGATCTTTTTCTTTTATGCTAAATAAATGTAAGATTACTAATATAAATATAGATAAGTGGTTCATATCTACTTTTTTTTTTCTTCTTCTATATATAAAAGGTTTAAGAACTTTATCTCTACTTTAGTTGCACTAAAAAAATCCTAAAATCTAATGAAATTTATGGGTTATTTTACAAATTTATGCTTGCCGTGCAAAGATAAAGTAAAAAAGGATTTATTTATTTTTATTTTTTTTCTTTCCTTATTTGATTTTGTATCTTTTATTGGTTGGCATATTTTTTTTTGCAAGCCAAACGATTCACGTGTTCAAATTACGGTTTTTTGACAGTGTTCAAATTTTCTAGTATATATAAATAGCTGTCTCGAACTTCACTCGTAAACCCTCGATCAATTGGATTGACAATTCCGAGCGATTTAGCGATTCGGCCAAGCTTCAACCAAGCAATGGCGATCATATCCGAATTCGAAGAAAAGGAAGAAACCCCAAAGCCAAAGAATCCTTCTTCTTCTTCTTCATCTTCATCTTCATCCACCAAGCCCTCACAGTTCAATGCCAACTTCGATCCTTCAAACCCTGATGAGAAGAGAAAGAAGCAGCCGAGAACGGCGGCATTGCCGCCAGAAGAGAAGGTCAATGGGAGAGGTGAGCTTTCTTTTAGTCCATTTCCCCTTGTTTGTGTTGAATTGGATGTATTGGTCTTGTGCTGTTTGGAAGAGGTAAAGAAAGGGGAAACTTCCAAGATTGTATGTTCTTCAATCTTGGCTACTCTAATATGGCAAGATTTAACTCTCATTGTGTTGGTAGTAGTTTATTATTCTATGTCTGGACAGTTGATGACTTTAGTTTGTTTGTTAGCCAATTGTTTTTACCCTGTTACTAGGTTTTAGGTTATTACATTGATCATCGAGCGTAGGGTTCGTCTTACGAATTGATATTCTTTTAACCATGTTAATCTTAACATTCCTTCGTGGGTTCTTGATTATTTCCTCATTTGATGCATGGTTGCATACGAATTCCAATCCCAATGGCCAAGAAAACTTTCATGGATAATATGGCTGCTCTGTGTGGCATGTGGAGTATGGATTTATCCTATTTGAGTCAAGCATGGTTATCTCTTCATGCAAAAGGTGTCTAGATTCCTCTGGAATTTGGACATGGGAATAGATTTTGTTTCTAAACTAATTGTCTTCTTTAAGTTTTCTTTCTCACTTCTAATGGCATTTGCAGTTCCCAACAAAGGTAATGGTCTTGATATGGATAACTACTCTTGGACACAGACCCTCCAAGAAGTCAATGTTAATGTACCAATACCCAAAGGAACTAAGTCCAGATTTGTGGTGTGTGAGATCAAAAGGAATCATCTCAAAGTTGGACTAAAGGGTCAACCGCCAGTGATAGATGTATGTATGTTTGTTTACAGCAGCTTGTTTCTGTTTTAGAAATATTTATGACTGTGTTATTTTTTTTTCAAGTCGGAATTTATCATTACATGCTTGCAGGAAGAGCTTTGTCATAATGTCAAGCCTGATGATTGTTTTTGGAGCATAGGTAGGTACTACAGGAGTTTAGTTCTAAAACCAGTGTGAATAATGTTAAATTTTCTTATACATATGGATTATTTTGATGCTGCTCTAGTCCTTGGAAATAGGTTTTGTCATAGATAACAAGGGATGCATAAACTTAGTTGAAAGTAGTTCCTTGTGTTTACTTTGGTATCGTTGTTCACATTTTATACTGATACTGTTGCAGAGGATCAGAGCATCATCTCTATTCTTTTGACCAAGCACAACCAAATGGAATGGTGGAAGTATTTTGTGAAAGGTGACCCTGAAATTGATACTCAGAAGGCTGAACCTGAGAGCAAAAAACTGTCTGATTATGACCCAGAATCACGGCAAATAGGTGAAAGGTTGATGGTATGTATTTTCATATTCTATTTTCTATCTTGAATAAAACTTTTACACGTCTGGTTTTGTTATATCAAGGTTTTCCTCCTTTGCATATGTTCATCTGTTGTGTTGTTTTTCAATTTCTTCTACATAAGAAGGGTTTTATTTATTGGAGTAAAGAATAAAAAAGTTGCCTTTCTTTGGCATCCACAACCTCTAGACACGTGCCTGATTAGTCTTTCTGGTCTCTTGTCATTCAATGATTTCTTAAGTTCGTTCTTTGGTGGCAACTGTTGATGTATCATGTATGTATATATATAAAATAAGAATTTGATAATCAATTCATTATTCTGGAAATATTTTACAGTTTGATCAAAGGCAGAAGACTATGGGACTCCCAACCAGCAATGAGATGCAGCAGCAAGAAATTATGAAGAAGTTCATGGCTGAGGTGATTTATTTGGAGCTGTGTGCCTATGTTTTGTATTTGGTTTATAATGTCTATTGTTTCTCTCAACTGACTCTCTCTATGATATTGGTCCCATGCAGCATCCAGAGATGGACTTTTCAAGGGCAAAGTTTTCATGAATGAAAGAGAACCCAAGAAAAAAATGGCAAAAAATTTGTAGTTTCTGTTAAGAGGGGGAAGTTTTTCTGATTCCATTGGGAGAGGTTTTGAGAGGTGTAAATTCTTGAGTTGGTCTCTTTTTTTTTGGATTTCTGTGATGATGTGCCATTTTTTTTTTTATATTTCAGCAAAGATTAATGTTGGACCTGAATGTAAGGCCCATGGGCTTTTGGACTCTGTCCAATTAGAGAGTCTTTTTGTAGTTATGGGCAGATAGGCATATATCAGCAAGAACCAAGTTAGCTTCAAGTAAAAGATCAATAGAGCTATGAATTTCATTTGTTCCAATGATAGATTTTTTTTTTTTTTTTTCCTTCTCTTTTTGAGCTTAACAAGATAGGTAGATGAATTTTAATTTCCAACTTCTTAATGAAGGGTCCATGTATCAAACTATGCTTACTTTAACCAGGTTCTATTATCTATTAGGCTCAAATGAGCAAGTATTATTTAAAAGATGGAAGAATATATACGATAAGTTTAATTAATTGTAGAGCTTGGGAATTCCAAATTCCAATCCAACTATTTAATATTTTACTACATATGTAATTATATCAAATAGATTTCTGCAGGAAACAAGCTTTGGTAATATTTGGTCGATTGGGGGTTTTTTTTTTTCCTTTAGTGGGTACCTAAGAACCAAACTACAGATCAGTTGAAGTATACTTTGGTTAGTTCATGGTACTTTTTATTATTATTATTATTATTATTCTAAAAAAAAACTTTTATTATTATTATTATTATCATCATTTTTTGATATTACGAGAATTGGGGTAAAAATTTGAATTCAAGACCGCCTAGTCATTGAGTATACATTGATGTAGGTGGATTACTATTATTGATAGTTCATGGTTTGTACATTAAATTTATCTTTTCCTATATTTAAGATATTATTGTTTTTGTCTTCCAAATAATGGACCTAGAACCCTTTGTCATTGATGTGTGTGATAGGGCTTGATTCTCTCTCTATAACTATTAAAAAAATGACTTTACCTAGAGGAACCATGTGCACTGGGGGGGACCTCTAATTCTCCCATGTCTGAGGAGTTGGCTTGTACTTTTGCCCTCTTTTGACTTTGTACCACCACCAACTAGCCTGCTTTTGTTGTTGTGAACAATAAAACCAAACTAAACACACACTGCCAAAACATCCCAAATTGATTCCTACCCTTTTTATTACTCTTTTTTCCTCTCTCTTCCATCTTGGTCATACTTACTAAAAACCCATCTTCCAACTCTCAAAACCCAAAATGGAATCTAAATATTCCATTCCAATTTATTCTGTACTCATGAGTGATAACCAATTCATTAGAACCATTTATCTTTGCTAGATGGAGATCTCCCTTCCTCTGATCTTGATAGAATTTAATACTTCACTAATCACTCATGATCTTTTTGAATTTAGCAATATCGTTGGTGATATAAAATGACCAGACATATGTTTTTGAAAAAGTGTTTTCTTATTGTAATAGGCTTGTGAGCTATTATGCTGACTTTTTGTCTAAGTTGTAGAAAATGATTTCGTTTTTGTGACTCGAATCCCTTCGAAAATAGGAATCCTTTATTTTGGAGGGGGTCTCCCCTAGTGTGGCATTCACCATTTCAAAGGTATACATTGATTTGGCTCGCTTGATTTAATGAAATTTATTTTTTAAAACAAGTGTCATTAGAACTATTATGGTCGAAAGGGATATTATGAGGTAGATTGTAAATTTCACAAAGTATATGTACAAAAATCTTGGGAATTTTGTATATCTGGATAAAAATGTTCCCACTTTTTTAGTTTGATAATATTTGAGAGGTATGAAGATAAGAAAAGAAAAAAAGAAGCAAAGATGGGGGCATTAACATGTTTTAATGGAATATCGGTGGAGACAGGTAAACATTTTCGTCACGTATCATGGTTGCTCTGAGTTGAAGCACTCAGGGGTTGGAGATCCCTCGAGTGACTCGGGCACCTCGTTATAAGGTGAGCAAAATACATCTCTAGTTAGTGTTGATATGATCCTTGTCTAGTTTAAATGGTGAGTCTGTCAAGTTGGTGAAAGGGCTTGCAGCATGGGAGATCGTTTCGTGCTGGAGTTCGGTTCGGTGCCCTTCCCCTTCGTTTTGGTGAATTCTTGTACTTCAGTAGTTTCTTTTGTTGTTAGAGTTAATTTCCAAGATATGCCTAAATTCAACATTAAGTTTGTTTTAGGTAGATTTTTGGTTCTTTGTTTTGAGATTAAGTTAGAATCTCATTAGGTACGATATCAATGTTATCACCTTCGTTTTCAGTTTTTGTTGTTTCCTAGTTTGTGTTGTTGGCTTTGAACTTAATGAATGTTTACTTAAAGAACTTAAACAATCCTTGTGAAAAAGTTTTCACATGTTCAGTTTCTAGACGTAAGAGTTTTTTTTTTTTTCTTCGGCTTATATATATATATATATATTGATATTCGTGATTAATCGGGATAGCTTGCGTGCATGTGTTGAGAATCCCACATTGATAAGTTGAGGATATTTCCAAGTGTTTAAAAGATAGGTGGACTACTCATCTCATTACTAATTGGTTTTGAAATGAATGTCCACACTATCTAATAGCGTGCGCCTCGACTAATGTCAAAGGCCCTATTTGACCATTAGACCACTCCATGATGGATTTTCTTGGACTTATATGAGCAAGATGTATTCTAATAATCAAGACTGACAAGGATAGACACAAATTTTGACCCAAAAAAACAATTCTAAGTGAAAGCAGAGCTCATCTTCCATAGTTTTGGGAAAATGGAAAAAATTTCCCTACTTTTTTTCATGTCCAAATTCACAAACATCCCACTTGACAAATGATGTGGAATGCAACTTGTCAATGGAAATTGCATTATTTTTATTTTTTGTTTCAAAGTTGAAATGGCTCTCCACCTGCACTGACCAACCCCAAGACAATGAATAAGTCCAAAGTGATGGCAGAAGAGTTTTTCTGATAATTTTTTGTAAAGCTCTTTCAAATGCCAATGGAGAGTTCATTTACAAGAAAACCCTCAACCAAAAAAAGGTTGCATCTGGTTTCATCTACATTGGTAGAGGAAAATCTCTTTTGCTTTAATTTTTATTTGTTCCCTTTTTTTTATCAAAAAGTTTTTTCATCTATTAATTTTGTTCATTTCGTACCCTCCCAGTTAAGTACAAAAACATTTGGTATTCCAAAGTGAACAATATCACACCGTTGTGTAAATTTGTCGAACTATGTTGTCTTAACATGGACTATAGTGTCAACATTTAGCATATATAAGTGAGTATTTATGATTAAGAGGTCGTGAGTTTGAAGTCTTTCTCAATTGTTATTGAACTAAAAATATATATACTACGGTAATGAATATTTATTTTATCTCTCAACTAACATTGACGTCCCACATTTTGCTAAAATAAGAGATAGTTCTTAAGTATTTAAGTGAGAGACAATATCTCTATTAACAAGAAGTTTTGAGGGTGATGACCAAGAAGTTTGGTATTCCATCCATCAATGCTCCATTACCAAGAATTTGTTCATGCCCATGTTGTAAAGAAAAGTTGGACCAAAAAACACAAATTTTTTGGATCTTTTCTTTGAAAGAGGCAGAAATCAATGAGAGGTAATTATGATATACTTGAAGAGTTTTGTCAAGCTACAATAACATGTTTGTTTTTAGCTAATAAGTTTCTAAATCTTCAATGGACAAGGGTTGTTTCATTGGAAAATATGATAAGATTGGTTCTTAAAGCTGGTGTAGACATCTTAGGAGAAAGCAAAACTCATAAAAATGGTTAATCAACTCATGTTTGGACATTTTGATCCAACTAAAGAGTTTTAACATGGTGTTTTTTTCGAGTTAAAGAACGTGATCTCTTAATCATAAGTACACATTTATACCGGTTTAGTTACTATTCTCAATGGTATTACATGGTGTTAGAATGCACTAGAAAGAGAGTTAAAATCCAAAATCTAAGTTTCATTATCTCAGTCACCAAAGACAGTGGGGCCCAACAACCAAGCCAACTCAATTATAATTCTTCAAACACAGAAATTTTGAAAAATCCCATTCTAAACAAGCAAATTGCTCTTGAGTTTTCTATTCTCATATTCATTCATTATTATGATGTTGCCATACCAAATGCATCAATTGGAGTGAAATGGTTGAAGAAACTATAGGTTTGATGAACTAAAACAAGCTCATATAATGTTGTTTAATTAAGACTACGAGTCACTTTATATTTGTACAATGATATAATATTATATCCACTTTAATGATATAATTTCATTAAAAATATCTTGTAATAAAGATGTTAATCTTTAATGATGCATCCAAAAATCTTTTTTACTTCTAACTCAAGTGTGAAAATCTTGGTATGCTAGCTAGAAGTTATATATATGTGCATTTAAATGGAGTAGTCAAAAAATGATCTTTTATTTTTCATTATAGTGAGAAAAGGAGAATTTAAACATTTATGGATGGCTACTAAGTTATACATAATGTCATTCGAATTGGTAACATTCAAAAGATAATGGAAAAACTTGTTAAATGTCATATGGTATGCACTAAATCTCCTCCAATAGCAACTTTTTCTTTCTTTCATTTTTAGTGAACCAAATTCTAAGTGGATTTTCAAAAATTGGCTTCTCCCATGCTAGTTGGCATTCCCAATTCTATTCCACCAAAGAGCTTTTGTGCCATTTTTAGAAGTTTCTCTCTTTTTATTTTTTTTTAACATGGTTTATTATATGTATTTGAAGTAAAATTAAATAATTAAAAAAGATGATTGTTTACATTTGAGATGAAAGAAATGATTATGGATATAAAAAATGATTGCATAGAATAAAATAGTGAATATAAAATAATGAAAAAAGTGATATTATGAATAATGATTAGGAACAAATGAATAGTAGTTATGAAGAAAATGGATAAAAAATAATTATTGGTGCTTCAAGCCTATATAAAACACTTATTCTCTCAATAATCACTTATTCTCCTTGCTCAAAATTCCCTCGAATATTAATGAACTGACAATAAAAAGTCAACTTTTTAATGGATGTGAGCTCTTACGAAAGAAAATCCTATTTCTTAGTGCATTTAAAAAAAAGATATATTCTAGTTTTTTTTTTTTTCTTAAATGTATTCTAACCTTTTTTTAGGAAAAAAAAAGTATTCTACCCTCCATACCAATTTAGAGGTGTCAATTTTCCCCGACCGGCCCCGGCCCCGCGGGGACCCGCTCCGAACGGGGCGGGGAACGGGGCCGGGGACGGGGGAAAAAAATTCCCCGTGGGCTAATCGGGGCCGGGGCCGGGGAATGTATTCC
>JBBMKA010000030.1:8577870-8596011 GCA_037833695.1 Sechiopsis laciniata | reverse complement strand
TATAATTGTCTAGAAGCAACAAATTTTTTTTTCCTGTTACTATAATTTCCTTTTTAGTTAAAGTTCTCATGATAATTAACGGATTAAATTACCATCAACTTACCTTTTCCATAATATTTTTATTTATTATTATTATTATTATTATTATTATTTTAATTTCGAAAATAGTATGTATTTATATGGGGAAAAATATTTTTAATCTTTAATTTTGGGGTCTAATTTTTATTTGACACATGCTTCAAAATTGAATCATTTTACTTATGATATTTTAATAAAATTCAATAATGTTGAATTTTAATCATTGAAATAACAAAATCATTAAATATACAACGTAATGTTGACTAATCTAATTTTAAATTCTAATATATTGATAAATCGATTATTTTACTTTTGACGTGAATTTATTTTTTATTTTTTAAAAAAATATATAAAAATAAATTAAAAAACATACAATGACTAAAAGTGGGCATTATTGAATGTTAAAAGAAAAAAAGTTCAATTTTAAAAGATATGGACCAAACTGAAAAACCAGACTCTGAAGCCTAGACACCAAAAGTGAGTATTATTATAATGTCAATGGTAAAAATATTTAATTTTGAAAAATAAAGACAAAAAATAAGCATTATTAAAATGTCAGGAGTAAAAAATTCATTTTTTAAATATAAGGACCACACTAAAATTAAACCTCAAACCTAAGGACTAAAAATGTAATTTTTTTCAATATTTTACATATTTTGATGATAATTTTGCTTTCTTTTTAAGTTTCGTTAGTTTTTTGTTATCTCTGTTCTCCTTCACCATTTTAAGAGAAATTTTGTGTTTATGTTGCAAATAACTTTCTTAGAAAACTATGGCCGTTACAAGCTAAACTAAAGAACGGTGGCGTTGAAATAGTTAATGACATGTTGGTTTCATTGTTTACTGTAATCCAGTTCAATATTACGATTACTGATTTGAACTTGAAAATTTTAGCTCTAATTTATTTTAGAGTACGATAGTGGCTAAATTTTTTTAAAAAAATACATACACAGAAAAGCAGTATGAAGTTGTGTTTTGAGAACGTATGCAAACATGAGGTTTGGTTATCGATTTGAAGAACCCGATAAACCCGGCGTTTTGAATTTCTTGTTCTGTAATTTACTTTATAGCTTCCATATTTACTGTGTAAAAAAAAAAATATATTTGTTCTAGCAAAACTTCACGGTGATGTTGAAGTATAGGTAAGGAGTAAATGTGAAGTTAATATTATGATTTATTTTAATTATCTAATAAAAATTAAGATGTTTGAAAATTTTGTTTCTAAAATTTGGAGAAATATTAAATTTAGTCTTATAGTTTAAAACCTCAAATTTAATTTTGTTAAAACCTAAAAGAGCCTTTGTGGTTCGTAGGTGTAAGTTAGTTATTCACGTGATAATAGTGACGATGTGAATTAAATACCTTATTGAACAAAAAAATATATTATTTGCGTATGAATAGTGTGACCTACTCATACTAATTGTTAATGATTATGAGTTACATAAACTATTTTTTAGGTTATATCAAGTTTTTTTTTTAAAAAAATTAACAAAATATTTTGTGATTTCATTGTTTGGTTGTAAATCTTTTATATTATCTGAGAGCAATGATGCTCTCTATATAGTGTTTGTTGGCTTTCTTCTCCTCAATTTGTACAAAAAAAATAAAATTTTAAGTTTTTAATCTCCAAACCATAGAGACTAAATTATAATTTTAAAAATTCATACGGTTATCTAGTTTCTAAAATAACTGAACTCTAACTTTCTCCACAATTATATCTTTTAAAATCATAGGAACTAATTTTTAATTTTCTTCGTACTATAAGGTCCAAATTTACAATTTACCCTAAAAATTACTTTAATCAATACATACCAGTCATATAAATTAAGAATCAAATACAATTAATTAATTTCATTTAATCCATTACTAAAATTATATGAACATTCTTATATATTTTATGATCCCACTTCAATATATTCTATTTCTGATACTAAATTACTTAGTTTCAAATTTAAGAAATTTTTTTTGTGTATGTTGATGATTAGGATGAATAATTAATGTTGTAAAAAAAAGTTATAAACGAAACTTCTACAATAACATGCATTCTTTTTTTTTTTTTTGAAATCTACAATAACATGCATTCAAACATCATTTATCACAATATTTATTGTAATAATCAAGACCTCAAATATAAATTATCGCAATTCTTACCTTAAAAACATGCATCTTGAATATAAATTATGATAAATCTATAGTTTATCATAATTTTCTGTCTATACTAATTCATCGTTTATAATAACACAACATATATTCCAAATGCACCCATAAGAACTAAACTACATATATTATGTTATTTTATACAAAGATCATTAACAAATAAGAGAATATCTCTAACGTAAAGTACATCTTTATGACTTCTAATGTTTGATTCTTCTATTCTAAATCGCCGTTAAACTCAAAAAAAAAAAATAATTATTTAATTTATAGTTAAATCCAATGATTCCATCTTAGTTACTTTATAAATTACCACCTAATTATTATTTTGAAGAATTACCAACTAAATACCGTTTAATTATTAAAAAAAACTATTGATTGAAAGAAATTTCCAACCAATTAGTTGCATTAATGATGGTGGGATACCAAAAAAAAAAAAAGTCTCCAAAAGTTGGCTCAAATTTTCAAATTTTAAAAACAGATGCTACAATCAATCCAGCACATATTGACATGGCTACTCACCAAATGACACATTTATGTTTCTATCCTTTTAAACAGATTTCAAGTGATATTTTCTACTTGTTCTTTTTGGGGATTTTTTATGAATAAATTAATTTTAGAAAAAATTATAATATAGCACAAATTATTATTATTATTTTTTTTAGTACACCACAAACTAATTCAATCAAGTTAAATTTATATTTCAATCAAACCTATAAGATTAATTATCATAGAGTAGTCTAATGGTCAAGAAGACACTTTTTTTTTTTAATTCAACAATATTTTGGACTCGAATTCGTAACTAATTGTCATATATAATGTCATTGAAGTACTACTACATTTTAAGTTTAAATAAAAATTTCTTCTATGCACTTTACATGAAGATAAAAAACCTTAAATTGGGTTTTATACTATATTTTAGTTAATTTTCCTTTAAAAATTGCCAATTTCTTCCCATTTTATCATTTATTGTATTAAAATGATTAATAATATTAATCTAGTTTTAATTAAAATAAATTTATAGAAATCAATTTGACGTCAAAGATCAAAACTAAAATTGAAATTAAAAGTTGAAGCACGGAAATAATAATAATTATTTAATTAAATAATAATTGGAGATTAAGAATTTGAACCCATAACCTTATAATTATTATGTTATATAAGATGTTTTGAACTGAACTCCTTTTCGTGCATTGAAATAAATCTAAAAGTAGAAAGACAAGATTTTAAAATTACCCTAACATATAATTGTTTTAGACCTTTTTTTTTATATATATATATATAAAGATAAAGAAAATTCACTATTGCATTTTTTGACCTTGTGGCCCTTGCCCATCTAGTTCACCATTGAGCTTGGCCCAAATCTTCTCAATATATCAATAATGGATCATATTCATATTGGGTGACAAATCAAATAGTTACAATTACTTTGAATTTGTCCAAAATCATTATTCTTTCAACAATGCAAGTCCATAGTGTTTTTTTATCTTAAAAAAGGGTCCATAATTTTCATACATATCGGGGGACGGGGGGACAAATATCGATTCTCGAGATCGAACCTGTGACGCTAGTATTGAACTGATTTACAACCAAATAATGAAACTATTGTGCCATTGACCAATTCGGTATTTCTTTTTTATTAGTTATATTATTATTTTTTTAATATATATATTTTTATACTTTTGCATTCTTTATGTGCTATAGTTCTCGCTAAGAGTAAGTTTGAGAAAATGATTATGGAGGAACGAGAATAATAAAGAGAATAATTATGAGAATGATAATTATCTGTGTTGGGATGAATAAATAATTATGGAGGAAAATAATTATCAGTCTTTTAGATGAAAATAATGATTATGAAAAAAAATAAAATAATGAATATAATAAGAATGAAAAATTTCCAAATAAAATAAAGGAGTGGTGATGCATAAAAATTACTCCGGAGAGAACAAAAAAATAGTTAAGAAGAGAATGAAAAATGTGATTTTATAAACATGTTATTATAAGAGGAATAATTTTCGTTGACTTAAACACAAAAAATCATTCTTATTCTACATTTATTTTTGGCGGTATAATGGCATCCTAAATTTTATCTGAAAATTATGAGATTTTTGAAATTAATTAAACATAAAAAAGCATGCGAAAAAAAAAAAAACTAATATAAAAAGGCCCTCAGAAAAGTTCAGTCTTAAACCCTCAACCTTTTAGACCGATAATTCCCGGCGAGATTCAACTCGTGTCCGCCATGGCGATTATCTCCGAATACGAAGAAAATGAACAAATCCAAAAGCCGAAGAAGCCTTCTCCTTCAACTCCATCATCGTCTTCATCCACTAAGCCCTCTCAGTTCAATGCGAACTTCGATCCGTCAAATCCTCTAGGGTTTCTGGAGAAGGTGTTCGATTTTCTTGCCAACGAGAGCGATTTTCTCTCCGGAAATAGAGCCGAGAAGGATATCGAGACGGTAGTGCGCAGAGCTGTGGAGAAGAGAAAGAAGCACCTGGAGTCGCCTGAGCATAAGGCCGAGAAGAGGATCAAGGAGGAGGTGAGGAGTGTGAAGCCGGAAGCTGCGCCGGTGACTGTGGCGTCGTCGCCAGAAGAGAAGGTCGATGTGAAGTTGGAGGAGAACACCGAGGAGAAGAAAGAGGAGAATGGGCCAAGAGGTGAGCTATTTGTTTGTTCTTTATTTTATCGAGTTTTATTTGTGCTTGATTGGCTGAATTGATATACTGTACCATGGAGAATGGGAAAAGGAAGGGGAAAAAGTGAACAACTAAAACGGTTGTATGTTCTTAAATCTCGGCCAATCTTCATGGAAAGACTTAACTGTCAATGGTGGTGTCAACATGAAAGGTTTATAGCTATTGGACTGATGAAATTTGCATTTTGATGTAGCATTATATGTAGTGGTTTACATTTCTTAGTTTGAATATTTGATGGTTTTAGTTAATTGTTAGTCAGTTGTTTACATGGTTAGTAGGTTGTAGGTTAATCCACTGGTCCTCCATAGATAGAGGGTAGGGTTATTCTTCTAGATTGATACTTTTGTTTTAACCACAACAAACATTTCCTTGTGGATGCTTGGTTGCACCACATTTTCTCATACAGTCGTACTTGATATTTTCCCGGATTCTGATCCAAATGCTGGATCTTTTTTCCCCATTTCTTGATTTAGTTTTAGCTTCAGTTTCTTGTATTACTTTGAGTTCACAATGCAGTTTTTAAAGTTGTTTGACGTGTCTTTGAGCTCTCAAGCCGGAATTGACTTGTAAGGATAGAAGTGAAGTATTTGCAGTTCACAAGTCCTGATTAATTCTAGTTGAGAAAACTTTTATTGAAAATATGGCTGCTCTATATGAGTTGCGGTGTATGGATTTTTGGCTTTTGATTTGAGCATGGTAATCCCTTCATGCTGTTTCATGGTTTCTGTCTTTTATTTTCATAATCATAATGTATCCGCAAAATGTGTCTAGAATTCCACTGGAATTTGGAACTCGGTATGAAGCTTACCCTATCAAATTTATGGTTTAATCTTTTTTGTCCTTTAAGTTCAATGGCTCGCCCTTTGATGATTGTGTTTAATATGGCATTTGTAGTTCCCAACAAAGGTAATGGTCTTGACATGGACAGCTACTCTTGGACACAGACCCTCCAAGAAGTTAATGTTAATGTATCAGTGCCCAAAGGAACTAAGTCTAGATTTGTGGTATGTGAGATCAAGAAGAATCATCTGAAAGTTGGACTAAAGGGTCAACCACCAGTGATAGATGTATGTTTGTTTGCAGCAGCTTGTTGTTACGGATATATTTGCACAGTGATATATATTTGTTTTCAAGTTCTTAATTATCATCTAATGCTTGCAGGCAGAGCTTTGTCAGATTGTCAAGCCAGATGATTGTTATTGGAGCATAGGTACTTATGGATTTTTGTTTACTAAAATAATGTAAATAATGTTAAATTATCTCTTGGATATGGATTATTTTGATACTGCTGTAGTCCTTTGAAATAGGTGATTGCATAAATAAGAAGGGATGCATAAGCTGCTTCTTGTGTTCGCTTTGGTATCGAAGTTATTCTATTAACTATTTGTTCATGTATTATATTGATACTTAATGCAGAGGATCAGAGCATGATCTCTATTCTTTTGACCAAGCACAACCAGATGGAGTGGTGGAAGTATTTAGTAAAAGGCGATCCTGAGATTGATACTCAGAAGGTTGAACCTGAAAACAGCAAATTGTCTGATTTGGATCCAGAAACACGGCAAACAGTTGAAAAGATGATGGTATGTACTATGTATTTTGATAATCTATTTTCTATCTATTACACGTATGTTTTTTTTAAATCAAGGTTTTCCTTGCTTACATATACAATATTCACATGTTTTTTTTTTAATTCTACATAATAAGTTTCATTTACATGCGCACAACGATACAAAAAGAAAAGGCACATTCTCAAAGTTGAAGTGGGAGGATAATTCCTGAAGCACATTTTCTTGCATTAATAGCCATCCTGGGTTGGCCTTATCAAATAAGGACCTTGTGAATCATAAAGTATTTAGAGGGAGTGGGTTCAATCCATGGTGGCCATCTAAGCCCTAAACCCTATGAATTAATTACCTATGAGTTTAACAACCAAATGCAATAGGGCCAAGCAATTGCTCTATGAGAATAGTCAGAGTTTGTGTAAGCTACACAAATACCCATGGATTTATATAAAAAAAGGTTATAAACATGGTTTGTACACTGTCACTGGTTCTTATAAATAACATAAAAATTTATACACTCCCATTAGTAGTTTACAGAAAGATCCAATTTAATGTAAACTACATTGGAGAGTCACAAGGTGTGCGACTATCTTATAATGTATATATTTTCTATTTTTTTTTTAAAAAAATTTGAATCAAGAAACATTTGTTTGTTGTCTTAGTGAAAAGTTATAAGCATAATTTATAAACTCCAGCTTGGAGTTCAGAAAGGCACCGCAATAAATGTTAATTTCTTCCGTAGTACGGTTGCATAAAGAACTTGAAGTCGCCCAAGAGTAGAGCTCTAGTGGCATTTTGTATAATCTAGTAAGCATGAGGTTACATGTTTGAATCTCCCTTCCCCAAATGTTGTTGAATCAAAATAAGAACATGAAGTCCTCACCAAAAGGATATTTGCTCCTTTATAGGATCTAGTTGACTTGAATCATGGAGGAAGTATATTTATATTTGTTGAAACTCTATGCATAGAGCACCGCTTAGATGCTGAATGTGGCATATGGGTTAATGTCAAATTCTCTCGTAGAATTTTAGCTTCCTTTGAATTGAAGACAATAAGTAAGACTAGAAAGGCCTCAAAGATTTTCTTTGAGGATTCATATTTTACTAATATATCTTTAAACCCTAAAATAATATTTCCACCTCAATCCTAATAGCGTTCCTATCACTTTGCCAACTACTACTAGTATGTCTATAGTCTAGTAGTAGTTTTCCAACTTTCCAACCATAATCATCTTCTTACTATCATTGTTAACTGTGTGTTTTCATCAATTCATGGCACAAGGAAGTAGTTTCTCCTCCTAATCTCCTACGCCTTTTAAGCTATAATAGTCGTAGCTTTGAATTTTGATGTTGTCTATATACCAAGGAATCACCTTGAAAGTTGGAATAGAAGCAAGGACACTTTTTAACTCACAAAATGATTGTCTCCAAATCAGGGCCCTTCCTCTAGAAATTCTTCAAACTGTCTGAATGGGCCCTTATTTTTCAATAAAATTGGACATTGGCAATGGTGGGTCGTGTGAATAGTTAATCTTCCCAACAAAAGGGATTTTAGTCACTGCCAATCGGAGGAAGCCACAACTCAAATTCTCGAAGACTGTTATATTTTCGAGTTAAGTATATTGATAATATCTTTAGATAGAGCCAACAAGAGCTCAGTGGCATAAATGTGTGTTTTGAAACTAAGAAGTTATGAGTTCAAATCTCCCATCTCAATTATCATTGAACTAAAAGAAATAGATAATATCTTTGGGTAGTTTTAGCAATACGTTAAAAAGGCATAAATTCTCTCAATTTTAACTATGCTTAGTGGCAATGTTAGAGTCGATCTTCGTCATCTTGATACCTAAGGAATTAGAAATCCATCTTCGTGAGGAGCATTTAATTTAATTTTATGATTTATCTATCAATTACTTTAAATTACGTGTTATCCACAGAGACCTCTCAAAACTACCATTCTTGGCATCCACAACCTCCAATAAGATCCATGCCTGATTATGCTTTTGGCGACCTGGTCTCTTCTCATTGTCATTCAATAAGTTCGTTCTTGAGTGGCATATTCTTATGCATTTGATGTGTGCAGCCACAATTGTTGATATATATGTATAGGTATGTATTATAAGAAATTGATATTCAATTTATTGTTCTGGAATCGTTTTACAGTTTGATCAAAGGCAGAAATCTATGGGACTCCCAACCAGTGATGAGATGCAGAAGCAAGATATTCTGAAGAAGTTCATGTCTGAGGTGATTATTAAGAACTTTGTTTGTTTGTGGTTTCTAATGTCTATTGGTTCTTTCTCTCTTCTGACTCTAAAATTTATCCCATGCAGCATCCGGAGATGGACTTTTCAAGGGCAAAGATATCATAAGTGGAAATTTTATGCCTGTTTCTACATCATACAGTTAAAAGAACCCAAAAGAAAGGCAAAATATTTATAGTTTCTGTTCGGAGTTGGGAATTTTTATGTTGATTTTAGGAAGTTTGATTTCTCTAGATGGTTTTGTTAATGTTTAGGGAGAAGTTGAGAGCCTTTTCTAGATTATTATGAATGACAGTGTGATAACATATTCTCGTTAATTCAAGAAACAGGATTTTGGTACGATGTATGTATTGAATTAAGTTGAACCATTTTATTTTTCATGATAATTTAGATGAGCTTTTGTGATGATAGGCAATTATCTGTTTCAGCAAGGATCCATTTTGAATCTGAACGAATGGCCCTGCCTGTCCAATTCAGAGGGCATAGTTGTCTGTGGTTATGAGAGTTTAAAGTAAAAGATCCATTGAGCTATGAATTTCATTTATATCAATGATGGTTAAATTCTATTAGGAATAAATTAGTAGTGTTATTTAAAAGATTGAAGGATATAGATGATATGTTTATTTGTTTGGAGAGCTTGTTAATTCTTGTCGAACAAATTAATATTTTATTACATTTGTAATTATATAAAATAAAATACTGCAGAGGACAAGCATAGTAATATATTTGGTCGATTGGGAATTTTCTTGTTCAATTCTTTTCCTCTTAGGTAGGTGGGCACAGAAGAACCAATCTACCTCAATGGGACCATGAAAGGGACTTTTAAACCAGGTACGTGGTGCTTTTTAATTATTGGATTGGATGTATGTTAAATTATGATTTTAATTTATCTTTTCATCATTCAACGGTGTAAAATTGCTAGTCATAATGTTTTTGTCTAGAAAGAATGGCCTCCATCCTCGTGACACAAACGTGCCGGCAGGTGTCGACTTACGCCTCGCCAAAGATTTGGGTTCTTTTCAATAACCGTTTCCAAAAAAAGGTAGAAGGACCTACCACCCTTTGTCATTATTTTGAGATAGGCCCACAAGGCTTATCAATGAAATGACTCTCTTTCTCTCTGTCTAGTTAAAAAGGACTTTACCTTGTGAAACCTGTGCTTTGGGGGGACTTCTGATTCTCTTCAATGTCTGAGGGGCTGGCTTGTACTCTTGCCCTCTATTGACTTTCTACCAAACAGCCTGCCTTTTGTTGTTGTGAGCAATAAAACCAATCTGAAACACTGCAGAATGGCTTACCTTTAATATCTCTCCCACATGCTTGCCAAAATATCCCAAAAAGATTCCCTCCCTTTTCCTAGATTCCATCTTGATAACTAGTTTAGTTCAGCTGACACGGTGAATGACGAAGCGGTTATTAGTTCAAATCTCCTAAAAAAATCATTTTCCAACAGTCCAAACCCAAAAGTTTTCATTGCAATTTATGCTCTGCTCATAGTCCCCAAAGGGTGGAAAAATCATTTTCCAACTGTCCAAACCCAAAAGTTTTCATTGCAATATATGCTCCGCTAATAGTCTCTGAGGGGTGACACAGTGGTTGAAGATTTGGGTTTTGAAAGTGTGCTCCCTTTAAGGTTTCAGGTTCGAGACTCACTAGAGACATTAATTTGTAGGTACCTCTCGTGTTTCCATTCTTTCGATGTCTCTTAGTGCCTGGCTTAGGGACGAACATAGTTACCCTGACTATAGTGGAGCGAAACCCTGATTTTCTAGTTTCTAGTTTAAAAAAAATTTATGCTCTGCTCATAAGAGAGAACAATTCTTTCAGAACCTTTCTGGTAGTGCGAGAGGTGTTATGGGGGGAGGTAGGGTAGGTTGTATAATCCCCTAAGTATGGATTTAAAAATCTTGAGGATCTTTTATATCTAGATTAAATGTTCCCACTTGTTTGATAATATTCATTCCAAAAAGAATATGGAAAAGGGTTTTTTGATGATTCAACTTCTAGACATAAGAGTTCCCTTTTTCTTGGGCTTTTTTTCCTGTCAGTGAAACTGAGCTAGTTGTTTTCATATCAAAGGGGAAAGGAACCTAAAAAGATTATCATCAAGACTGAAAAAGACAGATTCTTGATGAACCCTTTCCATTTCCTCACAAATTTTGACCCAAAAAAGAAACAATCCTCTCACACTCTTTGTGAAAGCAGAGGTCAGATTTCCCTTATTCATCTTCTTCCACAGCTTTGAGAAAATGGAAAAATTTTCATGTCCAAATTCACAAACTTCCACATGACAATGATGTGGCATTTGCCACTTGCCATTAAAACTTTCTACTATATTTTTTTCCCTTTCTTTTTTTGGTTCATAATTGAAATGGCTTTCCACCAGCACTGGACCAACCCCAAGGCAATAAATGAGTCATTGTCTAAAGTGATGGCACAGGAGATTTCAACTAATTTTTCACTCAAAGAACTATTTCTTTGGTGTTTGGTTCCTTGTTCTTTTCCAAGATGTGAATCATTTTTGTACTAATTTAGTACTACATTAAAACCTTGTCTGTTTAAAGTACTCTCCATTAACTATTTTTATTAAGGCATTTTGAAGCTAAATATCTTTTTTTAAAAAAACCAAAATCTTCCAAATACGAATGGAAGATTCATTTACCAGGATGCCCTCAGCCAAAAAAATGTTGTATCTGATTTCATTTACCTTGGTAGAAGACTTATTTTGCTTTAATTGTCATTTATTTATTTATTTCCATTTTATACTCAGCTAGTACGAAAATGCAAGCTATAAGAGTATCGATAACATTTCCAAGCAGGAGTCATGTGAATAATATCATACTATCTGTCGGTTAATTCATTTAATTTTTTTTTTATTTAAAAAAAATCAATTTATCATTAAAAAAAAAAATTAATGAAATTTTGAGAATTAATTTTTAAAAATTAGACCTGCGGAATAATTTTTTTAAAACATTTAGATTTAAGTTAAATTTACAATAATTAAATAAGAAATTTAATTAATTATATGAAAAATACTAATATTATATAAATAAATAAAAAATTCTGACCGACCGACATATATTTGAAAATCAACTTACTACCCTTTATTCGGTTGGTTTCGGTCAATTAATTAGGTCTTCGGGGAATATATTAACAGTTTTGGATAAGTTCGTTGGGTTATGTTGTCCTAACACGGACCTTCATTCCTTGTAACAAATATTTTTACCTCTTGGCTAACGTTTGGGTTTTTTCATCCGGACCTACCAGAGGTGAAATTGAAGTTTAACCGACAGTATTTCTTGGTATTATATGTTTGAATGATGTGGTATTTTATAGTTTGATTAGTATGGTAATTTCCATCCACCAATATAGAATGGAAATTCCATTACCAAGAATTGGTTGGTTCATCTCCATGATGTAAAAAGAAATTAAGTCACACAACACATATAAACCCAAAAATGGTTTTTGTTTTTTGTTTTTGTTTTTTATTTTGTTTTTGCACAAAAGGAAGTAAATCATGATAGTAAATCATCTCATGATTGAAAAATTTAATCAAATTAGAAGGGCTTTCACCATTTTCTTTTGACTTTTCAGGTGTTGAATGCACTAGAAAGAGCCTGCATGACATGGACAATGACTGCCACTTCATTCATATTTGTCCATGTCAGCAATTCAAGTTTTGCATTCCAAAGAATCCAAAATGATAATTCAAAGCTTGACACCATGTATATGAGGGTGCAATAGTGGGGCCCAACCACCAAAGCCAATTTCACTTATAATTTTCCAATACAGACAAATTTGACATTATTTGATCAATCCCACTCCAGCTGTTTCTTCTTTTAAGCCATCTATTTCTCTTTACTATATTTTAGGTTTCCAGAAGCTCTAACTTATAGTCCCTTCATGGGCCATTATTCCTCTTCATTTAATTTTGTTCTCCAAATAGCATAGCTTAATTGATTTGTTGAATATTTAATAACGGTAAGGTTTGCGGTTTGAATCTTCCAACCTCTATTGTACTAAAAAATGAATAAAAGTCAAGCTTAAATACAGAAGTTTCCCTGTTTGTTCTTTGTGATTTCTCCTAATTTCTCCTAAATAGTTTAATCTCACCGAATGGGTCAGCGGCGCAATGGTTTCATTGTTTGGTTGTAAACCGGTTCAACACCAGCGTCGCACGTTCGATCCCAAGAATCAGTACTTGTCCCCCTTCCCCCGATATGTACCAAAAAAAAAAAAAACAGCTTAATCTCATGCTAAAAATTTCTAGGAATAGTCTTTGATATTATACCTAACTTTCTTCTAAATCTACTGAGCATTAGTTCATGAGTATCCCTTTCACATGGGGGTTTGATATGCAAACTTTACTTTTATGCTTCCTCTTAAACCTCATTTCAATATAGTTTTTTAAAAAATATATATATATCTTTGAGTGTTCAAATCAATTTACATGTACTTCAACTATTTTCACAAGATAAACACTTGATCCTATAACATAATCTCTCTCTTGACCATTATATCAATTAGGTTCAATTCCTTACTATCTATGTGATATCTATGTTTGGTAAAGGTTTTATGCATTTATATGAACTCTATCTTTGGAAAGTGCTTAATTTTCCACTTTATTGTAGAAAAATAAAAGAACTGGCACATGTTTTTAACCATTGAAAAGATAATGGAGGAACTTATTAGATGTCATCTGGGATGGAAAAATGGCAAGAGGATGACCAAATGCACTTAATCTCCTCCACTAGGAACTCTTCTTCTTCTTCTTCTTCTTTTTTTTCTTCCCATTTTTAGTGAACCAAATTGAAAGTGGGTTTTCAAAATTAGCTTCTCACAAGCTAGTTGGCACTCTCTTTATTTTCCACCAAGATCAGGTATTTTTGTGCAATTTTGAGAGTTTATCTCTCTTGGTTTTTTGTTCTTGACACAGTTCTTGCTTTGCATGATTGAAAATTGAATTAGAAAAAGTGTAGATATATTTGTTATAATTAGGTACAAAACACTTTTATAGAAACTATTGCTCAAAGTAACTAAAAAGTAACAAGTCTATATATATAGTTCATAATTTTTGTTTTCTTATTGTTCCAACAAAAGTGACCTTATGTATATAGTCAAGTAGAATTTTATGGCATCATTAAAAAGAGTCATATCATTAGAACTTAATTCTAACTTTTGAAATCATAGGTTAGATCAAATTTATATTTAAGGAGGAGAAATTTATATTTAAGGAAGAGAAAATTTAATTTTCACCAAATGTTTTTCACACATAAAAACAGCAAACAATTGGTCCACAAGACCTTGATAGTCTTTAATGGGAAATGGACAAAAATCTCAAACAGCCCTGTCATTTTGTGTTTGCAAGCTACACAAAGTATACCATTTTTTATAATAATACAGCTTTCATTTGTTGCCCTTTTCCAAATTTGTGAAAATTTTAAGGTTTTTTGTAGATCCATGTTATTATCAATGATGAAGTATGATTTAGAACCCCCCCCTATGTTTAAGTTTAAGTTAAGAATATTGTTTTTTAAAAGGTCAAATTTAGTTTTGGTCTTTTTCATCAACATGTAAATTAGTATTCATCTAGGTTTAAAAAAGAGAGGATAAAATAGAGTCTCTTTCAACTTTTCATTTACAAAGTTAGATAAAAACAATAATTTACAAACTAACAATGGAGATTCAATTTAAAATTTTTTGAGAGTTTGTATGATTTTCAGGTAAAATGATATCTTAACTTTTCAATCTAAAATTTATATTTGTTAAGGCACAATCATTCAAACACTTGTTAACTATTTGACATGTAATAATCAATGATTAAACAAACTTCAACAGTAACAACTCTCTAAGTGGGTTTCACTATTAGGGTTATTCCTTTCATTTTCATTTCATACTTTTGTTTATATATTTTTTCATTTCATACTGATTCTCTTTCCCATGGAAGTTCTTGAAATTGATTTTTATTGAATTCCAAAAGTCTTTGGTAATAATTGTACTCAAAATCATTTTTTCTTTTCTAAAGCCAAACGGCAAAAATCTGTGTGTGTTGATCATCAGATTCTTGTACAACATGATTAATGAACTAACATTCTAACCCCTAAAACATACCAAAGGCTCCTTAAAAGAATAAAAAAAAAATGTCAAACCTTTTAATGGATGTGAGAGTTAAATTATAAATCTGGTCGATATGATGTAAGGATGTTAACGATTTGCTATTTTAATTTAAAAAAATTTAATTTAGTCTTTATGATCCGATACAACTTTAAAAAGAGTATATGGATTGCATATTTGACTGTTAATCATCAATTTATCGATGGATGAGTCTATGAGGCAACAATCGATTGTGCGGATAAATAATAAAATGGGTTGGATATAGTTGACTTTATAAGTTCATTAGTAATCGAACGAGGTGTTTATAAAGACTCATTTTTTAGGTTTCATCAAATAAAAGAAAAAAAATTATACAACTAAATTATAACAAATATATAATCCATTCATCAGAGACAAACAACTTATTAACTCCCTAGAACATAGGTATATAGCACCAAGTGGTTTAGAGTCCACAAACGAAACAGGGAGCCTTTTAGTTTCATCGATTTGTAAAAAGAAAAGGAGTAGAGTTCTCGTGGTATCATGCATCACTTAATATCTAAAAAATTATGAATTCAAATTCCATTTAATTATTGTTGAATATAAAAAAATTTAAAATAAATATATAAAATCTGCTCAACGATTGAAAATTTTGTTTTTGTTTTTGTTTTTTTTTTTTTTCAAATTCCTTCAATGTCAGTGCATTTAAGAGAAGGACATATTCTTTAAGTTATGCTTGTGAGATTCACTAAAAGACAAGAAAAGTTGGGTGGGAAATTTTTATAACTCAAATCCAATTTGCAATGTGAAAGTGAATAGGAGTCTCCACATTGATGGAGAAATTGAATATAATTTGTTTTGGCCAAATATGACCAAGAAGGAATCTCTTTCTAATGTGTTTTTCTTGGCTGACATTTTCTTCTGAAGTGGGCATTGCATTTATGTTCATATAGTGAAAGTTCTTTCGCTAACTTACATCAGTGAACAAATCTTAATTACATTAAACTAGCTAGGTCTTCACTTATTGTTAGCTTTTTTTTAATCGAAAAATTGGAGTTTCGCTCTATTATACTCGGAATACCACTCACATGTCTTTAGGTTGTGACATCAGAATACATCATAAGATTTTTTATATTTAGTTCAATGGAAGGTTTGGAATCTAAAATCTTAAGGGAAGAATACCCTTAAAATCCGTGTCTTCCACTAACTATGCTGCCACCTAAAGACTATTGTTAGTTTTGAGATGTTGTATATCTTTCATATGTCTTCATAAAGTATCTTTATTTTTTATATTCGTGACTATTCGAGTCAGCTTGCGTGCAACTTGATGAATGTCACGGGATATACAGCTTGACCCTACAATATTTGGATGTCAAGGAAACTCGTAGAAAATTAATTTTTAAATAAGTGATCACCATGAATTAAATTCATCACCTTAAGCACCACAACACCTTCTTTGACCATTTGAATCACTCCATCATGGTTCATTCTTTTCTTTTTCGTGTATATTTTTACGAGGCCCCTGAATAAGCATCATTTTTTATTTTATCTTTTAAAAAATTATAGTGAAATACTATTTTTGACCCGAAAGTCTTCATTTACCTTTATTTCAATAAATTAAGTTTATATTTTCATAGTTTCTTTTCCGTAACTTTTGTTGAACTCTTAGTTATATATTTTTTTTTTAAATACATATTAAAAAAACGTATTTATATTTTGATTTGATTTTTTAAAACACTAGTGAACCGTAGCGTAGATGACAAAAATCAAGTGTCAGATGTTAACTTTCAAAAATCAAATGACAGATGTTAACTTCAAACTAATAATAAAGACTAATTTTAGGATTCATTAGGTTTCAAAAAACAAAAAAACAAAAAAAAAATTAGGATTCATTCAAACTATACTGACTAAATTAAATTTGATTTTGTACACTGAAACTACCCTACTAAAATGGAATAATTGAATAAGATCTAAAATACAGTGACTAGGTATCAAAAAAGAGAGAGAAAAAAAAAATACAGGGACTAAAATATGATAATTGGACAAAAAGAGTGCTATTTTCTCTTAATTTTATAGAAACATATAATTTTAGTGGTATCTTATATGACCTAATAACTATGAAAATATTTAAATTCTCCGTCTCATATTAAATAATAAAAAAAATTTGGGCACACTTAAAAGAATTTCAGTCATCTTTTTTGTCTTAGTTCAGCAGCATAAAAGTAGATTTACGACCAATAGATTATAAGTTTGAACGTGTGACAAATTAAATACCACTATTTTTCTCTTTCTTTTTCGATAAGAAATTCATTGCTATAATGCAGCTAGGGTTAAAAATTTAAAAAAAAAAAAAAAAAGCCCTTTAAGTATAAATTGTTTTGAGAAAAGGTAAAATATATTATTTTTACTCGTGTATTTTGGGTTTAATTTCCTTTTAACTTTTATTTCTAATAAATCTTTATATGACTTTTATTATTAGTTTATTGTTAACTTTTTCTATACAAATAAAATGTTTATATTAGCTTTCTTTTTGTAAAGTTTAAAAATATATGTTCATATTATAGTATTTAACCATTATTTTTATAAAATCGGACTAATTTTTAAATTTCATTTTGAAACAATAAATTATTAAAAGTAAAAAGATTGAAATTGAATTTCAGTCTCTAACTTTGTGTTATGAAAATTTAAAAATATATATAAATATTTTGTCCAAGGTATATTCGTATATTCTTTGAATATACTAAATAATAAGAGCATATATAAAATTTAAATTGTGCAATATGTTTTAGGAAATATTGTTCATGTGACCATGAGAAGTGAAGGTGTCATACACTAATATAAATCTTAGAGAAGGGTAGTGGATCATCATAGATCTCTCTTTCTTTTTCTTCATTGTATGGTATTCTCTAATGTACTTGGCCTACTAACTTTCCTTTTGTTTTGATATGTTTATTATAAAACATGATTTGATTTGATCTAATTGAGAGAGATATTAATTTTAAATGCTGAAAGTGTTAAAAATGATAACATTATTTCATCAGGAATCTAAAACAAACAATTAAAAGACATATCAAAGGGCAGTCCAGCAGTTGAGAGTAAAGACTTTAAGACACGCTTTTCTGAGAGATTCATGGTTCAAGGTCGGTGAAAAGCGCTTAAACTAGAATACATTTTGAAGTATTCTAGTGCCAAAAGTAGTATTTTAGACCCCGTTTGATAATTTTTTTTAAAAAAAATTTTGGTTTTTGAAATTTAAACCTACAACAATCATCTTATCATATATTTTTT